>WEIS01037140.1:3711-26063 GCA_013389965.1 Todus mexicanus | reverse complement strand
AAAAGAAAAGAAAAAGGAAAGAGGAAAGAGAAAGGAAAGAGGAAAGAGGAAATAGAAAGGAAAAGAGAAAGAAAAAGAAAAAGAAAAAGGAAAAGAAAAAGAAAAAGAAAAAGAAAAGAAAGAATAAAACCTTCCAAAAAACAAAAAAGGAGTTTTATTTGGGACATACCCAATCCTTCACCCACCCCCGTCCTTTTAAACATACTGGTTGACAATAATTATACACTAAAGTAATAGTGTAGATTTATCATTGCATCTCACAAGCTAAGAGTTGATTCTTCTCTTACTGAAGTCAAGAGTGAGTGAAGACTTGCCCTCCTCAGCAAGGAGGTTTCTGAGCTGAAACTTTCACAGCAGTTAACACCACCAGAAGCAGCATCAGCTCTTGTCAGCTCAAGGAGAGAAGGTAGAAGAGAAGTAAGGAGCAGAGCAGAGCTACCAGAAATGCTTCCAACAAGCCTGAGGTTACATGAGCAGCAGCAATCAGCTTGTTAGGTTCAGAGAAAAAGAACAAAACGAACCACAGGAAAACATAAAATGCCTCCAACACAGGGCAGCAAATTGCTAATACTGGGTTTTACAAGACTGTCACACACAAGACAGTTTTGGGTTGCAAATCTCACAGCACTTTACTAACTTAATAAACGGATGCCTTCAGCTCCGTGCTTTGGAAACTGAACCTGAGACTTGAGAAGTGACCTGTTCAACGTCACATAGCAGGTCAACATGTTCTACTTCAACATCCCCAATCCCATAAAGCCTCTGCCTTTGCCTTGTTTTTGGTGAGCACCAAAAAAAGACAAGCAACCCCCTGCACAGGTTGAGCTCTGAGCCCATCATTAGAGTAGCACTGGGCTAGAATGATTGAACACAGGGAAGAATTGATCAGTTGTTGAATGAATCAGTTGGCATCTGAATTCTTTGTCCAAGTTGATCAGTAGAAGACAAAAATGTACAAAAGAGGACGGAAAAAGAATGGAAGTAAAATTCTCTATCTCGGATGATAAATAACCTGTCCTCCTTGAACTACCCATGCTCTTGTGGCCTTTGTTGGTTTTTGCTGGCAGGCTGGTAAAGAAAAGAAAGTAAAAGAAAGTAAAGTTTATTTACTAGCCTTTACCCCAAGGCAATCCTGTCCAGACAACATGCGGCTCCAGCAGAATAGGTAACACCTCCAGAGCACTCACACCTTGCCAGCACAACCCCAGAGGTAAGGATGGTGCAATGCTGCCTGACTGCTGCCTCACGTGGATAGATTCTGCTGGATCAAACTCAGGCAGCGCCCCCTGTCCAAGTTCAACCTTCAGGAAACAAACCTACTTGGAAGAGAAGGTAATGGAGACAGAGCAAACTGCAGCCAAGTTGATGTCCGCAGCCAGGGCATGTGGCTGCACTGAACCGAAGGGAGCGCAAAGGACGGAGCTGTAACTGCCTCCCTCATTGTACCTCCTCCCAGGCAAAATGAGTGAGGCACTTTCATGTGAAGAGAGAGAAGATAAGCTGGAAGACAGGTTGAAGGAGCTGGTGTTGTTCAGCCTGGAGAAGAGAAGGCTCTGGGGAGACTTTCTAGTGGCCTTCCAGTACCTGAAGGGGGCTTATAAGAAAGATGGAGAGGGGCTGTTGATAAGGTCTTGTAGCAATAAGACAAGTGGCAATGGTTTGAAACTTGGGAAGTGGAGATTTAGATTGGACATTAGGAAGAAATTCTTTACCATGAGGGTGGTGGAATCCTGGCACAGGTTGCCCAGGGAGGTAGTGGAGGCCCCATCCCTGGAGGCATTCAAGGTCAGGCTGGACAAGGCTCTGAGCAACCTGCTCTAGTTGAGGCTGTCCCTGCTCCCTGCAGAGGGGTTGGACTAGGTGACCTTTAGAGGTCTCTTACAACCCAAACCATTCCATGATTCTGTGACCACTAAGGTAAACGATTTAGAGAGGCCATAATGAGTGAAGCCTTCCACAATGAACCACAGTTCAACCACAGAGACCACCATGCTTACTCCAGACTTACCCTAGCTCCTTGCCATGCACAAAAATCAAAGTCTCAGGTTTTAACTGCAATACAGCAAACAGGCTGAACCCAAAGTAAACCAAGCTCCACAACAAGAACAGTGACCACAACGGGACCCTCTAATGTAAGAAAAAAAAAGGGGCCAGAAGGAAATAGGGCATAAAAAGGACTAAATGGTACAGAATGGGAAGTGTACTGGAAGCAGATGATCACCTGACATTAACTGGTGCAGAACCATTGACTGGAACAGGTCAAGGACGGTTTCCATGAGCTGAGGATTTGGCCATCTACACAGAAGCAGACAAAGGCAATCAGACAGCATCCTGCCTGGTTTTCTGGGGGTGTTTTCCCCTTTAGAAACTAGAGAGACAACACGGGAAGAAATTAAGATGTTCTCATAAATTAAAAAGGAGAAAGAGGCTAAACAGCAAAAAATAGATGAAGAGTACATGCAAAAGAAGAGCAAAGGGACTGGGCCAAGGCAAGACAAGAAGAAAATATCCACAGGTTAGTGGAATACGTTTTATTTATTCATGAGCTCTCTTTTATTATGTGTCCTTGGCAGGCATCCCACAGCTGAAAATTTGCAAGGCAGGGAATGATGCGAGTTTAGAGGCTTGAGCCTTGTTTCTAGTCATTAGCCTTGGGCAGACCTTTTTAATATATGTGCCCCAATAGTGAGTAAACAAGTTCTTTAAATCGAGGCGTGCTGCAAACAAAGGGGCTTAGCTGGACAGGGATTCCAGGAGAAAAGACAGCAAGCAAGCAGGGCCACAACCTGGTTTGAAGTAACCAAGCTGAAGGATGACAGGCTGTTAGGAAAAACATTGCCCAACAGGACGCAGTCTGCTTCTCACTCTGGCCCTGGCTCACATCAGGCTCTGCAGAGCATCTGCCTTGCACACACATTCCTTGTTATCTGGCATTCACTTCACCTGAGAGCATGCGGGGCTCAGCTTGCTCAGTGGGCAGGGAGGAGGGATGCAAACAGCAGCCACAGGAGGGGTGGAAAAGGGTTCTGGCAGGGATCCCAGCACAGACGTGCCCAATGCTGGGGCTTTGCTGGAGGCTCAGCCAGAACAAAGAGCACACCTCTGGCAGATGCACCAATGCTGAGTCGGGAAAACCCAGCTGGCTCAAAAAAAAACAGTGTAACATGGTTTAGGTGATCCTGCTCTGGCAGGGGGATTGGGCTAGATGATCTTTCGAGGTCCCTTCCAATCTCTAATGATCTGTGAATCCGTGACTCTGCTCTCCATACGGGTTTAAGGTGCCTCTGTAGCTCAGTTCAGTCACTGCTGAACCTTGGGTTGTGTTGAGGCTGAACCTAGCCCGTGGTCTTGGCACTGGGTATTAATAGTTGATTGTACCTTGCCTATATCTGTAATTCCACAGCTAAGGTGATGTTGGTGGTTTAATACTGACTTATCTGTTCAGGTTTGAGGTGGTTTTATTCTTCTTGCCTGGGGAAATTTAGAGAGGGCAGCAGAGAAATGCTTCTACTTCAGGACCTCTTTGTTTCTACAAAGGACATTTTAGGAAAACATTTGATCTCACCCGTCTCGGGATTAACACTCGGGATCGCACCGGAGTTAGCATCCATTCAGCTGAAAACAACCGTCCATCGATTTTCTTTTCCCACACTCAGGAAGTTGAAAGGCTGCTGCCACTTCTGTGGGTTGCCTTAGTGCTGAGACCGGTAACAAGACATAGACATTAACATCCTGTGTTCACGGAAGAAGGTCTCTCCAAAAAGTGCTCTAATGTCCTCTGCTATGAACACATATATAGATTTTTCTTATTTTAAGATCAGCCAGAGCAAATCTGTTCATCCCGTATAAAGAAGGTCTAACAAATAAGTAAATAACGGTGACTTAGGAAATCTGGATCCTATTTCTGGATCTTTCCGCATTTTTTAATTCCTACCACTGAAAAAAAAAATAAAAAAGAAATAATGATGCTGCAGTTCTTTACTAAAAAGAGCTGGTTTAAAATCTGTAGATAACAAGCACCATATAAAAGCTAGGTATGATTATTGTCACTTCAAGCTCTTTTATCATCATTTAACTGCCCACCTATATACAAATAATTTACACGGTTTCAGAACATAAAATCATCTTTGTCTACCTACAGTGCTATCTCAGCAGAAGTTTAGGCAGAGAAATGAAGGAGTTTTTTCCTTATTAGCCAATTGCCTACCACTGCTCCAAGTACTACATTTATGAGCAGTGAAATCTAGAAAATCACAGAATCACGGGATGTCAGGGGTTGGAAGGGACCTCGAAAGATCATCGAGTTCAACCCCCCTGCTGGAGCAGGATCACCTAGAGCAGGTCACACAGGAACACGTCCAGGTGGGCAGAAGGAAAACTAGAAGGCAAAGAGGAATGCACACAGTTTTTCTATTTAAAAAATCTGTCCTCATCACAACTGGTTACTGGTTTCCACACGGATGCAAAGAGCAGCTTCCCACCAGTGGCAGATACTAAATGCACCTCGCAAAGTGAAAAAGCCACCTCGGCTTCCTCGTGAGCTGAGGATATCAACCCCGACCAAATCCTGCCAAAACTGCGAATGATTTAACCCTTACTGCTTAGAGCAGAAAAGTATTTGGGAAAATGCTCCGGCTGAGAGCAAGAGAAACAAGAATGTGTGGCCCAGGTCAATGAGAACTTCCCAAGATATCAAATCAAACACCCAGAATTTGACTCATGCATACCCTCTGAAAATCCTGGCTCATGTACAAAGAGCATTCTTGCCTCCTCGGTCCTCTTAGGATACTAGCCCGGGTACCTTATGCCATCTATTGGCCTAGACCAGCGACAGACGCTCTGAGGAGAACTTTAATTCTGGGAAAGCGACTGTGTTAGAAGGGATCTGTCCGTAGATCCCTATATTCTGCTAATGGAATCGATACGCTGCCGCTGCTTAGATCTCGAGGTTTACCTTCCCCAGCAGGGATTCTGAGTTCAGCTCCCGGAATAATCAGCATCTGTGCTTTGCATTAAGCAAAAGAGAAATACTACTGACACAGAGCTACCTCACTGGCCAGAAAATCCAGAAGACGGGCAGTGAGGGTTTACACTGCCTTGCAGAAGCACATAAGAAAAGGGAGGTTTTTCTATATAAAATAGAAAGCCCCTGCAAAACCCACTTGGGTCTGAAACCACGTCAACTATCCCCAACTTCGTAAGTCTACTTGAAAGCAGCCGCGCAGGGAGGAGGAGGAGAAACTTCCCTCGCAGTTCTTTAGCCACAGAGGCTGCCGTACCTTAAAACCCGCTTGACTTTTTAATCTCGGCATGTTTTTCAAAGGCAAGGCAGAGCTCTGCAATGCGAAAGGGATTCAGAGGCGTCTCTATCGATCCTCTCCTACACAAGCCATTAAAGAGAAGCTGACGAGAAGTCGGTGAGGCCGCTTTGGCAGAGCCGGTGCCCTCCTCGGTGCCTTCCCTGCTCCCTTCCCTGCTCCTTTCCCTGCTCCCTTCCCTAGACCTTGCCCATGTCCGTTCCCTGCTTCATTCCCTGGTCCCTTCCCTGCTCCATTCCCTGCTCCCTTCCCTGCTCCCTTCCCTGCTCCCTTCTCTGGTCCCTTCCCTAGTCCTTGCCCTGGTCCATTCCCTGCTCCCTTCCCTGCTCCCTTCCCTGGTCCTTTCCCTGCTTCATTCCCTGCTCCCTTCCCTGCTCCCTTCCCTGCTCCCTTCCCTAGTCCTTGCCCTGGTCCATTCCCTGCTCTATTCCCTGTTTCACTCCCTGCTCCTTTCCCTGGTCCCTTCCCTGGACCTTGCTCTGGTCCATTCCCTGCTCCTTTCCCTGTCCATTCCCTGGTCCCTTCCTTGCTCCATTCCCTGGTCCCTTCCCTGCTCCCTTTCCTGCTCCATTCCCGGATCCCTTCCCGGATCCCTTCCCTAGTCCNCCCTGCTCTATTCCCTGTTTCATTCCCTGCTCCTTTCCCTGGTCCCTTCCCTGGACCTTGCTCTGGTCCATTCCCTGCTCTATTCCCTGTCCATTCCCTGGTCCCTTCCTTGCTCCATTCCCTGGTCCCTTCCCTGCTCCCTTTCCTGCTCCATTCCCGGATCCCTTCCCGGATCCCTTCCCTAGTCCTTTCTCTGCTCCTTTCCCTGCTCCCTTCCCCGGTCCATTCCCTGCTCCATTCCCTGGTCCATTCCCTAGTCCTTTCCCTGCTCCATTCCCCGCTCCCTTCCCTTCTCCTTTCCCCTCTCCCTTCCCCTCTCCCCACGTCCGGAGCCTCCCCGGAGCCTCGTCCTTCCGAGTAGAGGCTGCGAGTCCCGAGCGGAGAGTTCAGAGCGAGACTTTTTACCGGAGCCACGAAGCCCTCCACGGCTCCCCCATCACCCTCCCTCCCTCTCCCTCCTCTCCCTCCTCTTCCTCCTCCTCCTCCCCGGGCTGTTCGCCCCTCAAACCTCCGAGCGAACCCATCGCATCCCCCCGAGCAGCTCTGCCTACCTGGGGCTGCCTCCGCCAGGCTCCGCGGGGCTGCAGCGGGGCTGGCAGGGGGGGAATCCCGGAGGGAGGGAGGCGAGAGGGCTCGGCAGAGTCCCCACCTCACCCTCGGCCATCCCCCGCTCCCAGCCGCGGCTCCCCCGCTCCAGTCCCGGCGCCTCCACCGGGGCTGGCACCGGCCGGGGGGGCGGGAGCTGCCGCCGAGCAGCCCTGACCCGCCCCTCGGGGGGGCTCAACAGGCCCTCGGAGCTGTCTCCTTGCCTCCGAAGGGTCCCTCTCTGCACCCTGGGGGCCTGAACAGGCCCTCAGAGCTGTCTGCTTGCCTCTGAAGGGTCCCTCTTTTCACCCCGAGATCCTCAACAGTCCCTCAGAGCTGTCTCCTTGTCTCCAGAGGGTCTCTCTCTACACCCCGAGGTCCCACACCGTCCCTTGGGGCTGTCTCCATGCCTCTGTGGGGTCCCTCTTTGCACCCTGGGGTCTTGCATTGTCCCTCAGAGCTGTCACCTTGCCTCTGTGGGGTCCCTCTCTGCACCCCGAGGTCCTGAACAGTCCCTCAGATCTGTCTTCTTGCTTCTGAAGGGTCTCTTTTTGCACCCTGGGGTCCCGCACCGTCCCTCAGAGCTGTCTCCTTGCCTCCAGGGTCCCTTTCCTCACCCCCGGGGGTCCTGCACCTTCCCTGAGAGCTGTCTCTTTGCCTCCGAGGTGTCCCTCTCTGCACCCCTGGGGCCCTGAGCGCTTTCTCCTTGCTTCTGAGGGGTCCCTCTATGCACCCCGAGGTCCCACACCATCCCTGAGCGCTGTCTCCTTGCCTCTGGGGTCCCTCTCTGTACCTGGAAGTTCTGCTTATGCCCTGGGGGTCCCTCTCAGTGCATTCCCTACAAGTCTCGCTCCGCTCCAGAAGGATCCCTCTCTGTGACCCCAGTTGGGGAGCTGGGTTGTTAGTCCCACGTAACCCCCAAGGGTCCCTCTTCTCTCCCGCAGAGTTCCCACACTCTGCCCAGCGCTCCCACACCTCATCCCTGGGGTCTTTCTGGACAGTCTGGAGTCCTGCTCAGTGCCCTGGAGAGTCCCACAACCCCCCCAGACCCCGTTTCGCTCCTGCAGCCACCTACCAGGCAGTATCAGGCAGCTCCCAAGGCTCGGAGGAGAAGGCAGGGAGAGGGGCAGCCCAACTGGAGATGGGGATGCTGCTGAGTTTTGTCCTCCTGCTGTCCTCCCCAAAGGCTGCAAGTTCAGCCTCTGCCCCTGGTCCCCCCGAAATGTGCCGCTCAGCTTTTTTACCTTCGCCCTTTTGTGCCAAGCCCCACGCAAGATCCTGCCAAGGCAGCCGAGATTGATCCGCTATTGATTCCCCGGGGCTGATTTGCTCAAGTGGCAGATGCACGGCGTTGGTTGCCCAGCGTTGGTTGTACGGCATGAAGTGGGAAGCGTCCCCCCCCCAGACACACACCGATGCTGCAGTGGGAAGTGGTTTCTTCTCCGTTATTATGCCCCAAAGTAGCTGTCGGCATCGTTTCTGCCTTGGGCAGAGGCAGAGGGCAATGGGAGGCCAGGTCAGCTCCAAGGATAACTGCAAAGCGTGGCCACGCCAACCTTTGAGACTGGAACCTTGTTGTTCTGAAAATTGCTGAGGATGAATGTAGAGATTTATCCCTTCGTTACAAATCTGGACACAAAGAAAAGTCTTTTCTCCAGTTATGGCATTTTTTTTTTTACCCAAACTTTTTGCTAAACTTCCTCTAAACCTTCACCATCACCACAACCAACTGCAGGATTTGGAAAAATAATCTGCTTAGTAACTATTTTTCCTATTTTTTTCACCCCTAAAAAAATCTTCTCTTGTAAAAGTTCATGCAGAAATGTAGCAGAAAATTCTCTGGTTGTTTCGGGATTTTTTTTGGGGGGGGAGAGAGAGTTGTTTATAGGGCTTTTTTTAGAATTCCTTATATGTTTTAAAGAAAATAATTCAATGATGTCTTGTAGTAGAGTCAGTATAAATAATCACCATGCTGTCGTGTTCTTTCTAATAATTCTGAAGTCTTAGGAGTGTCCTCAGTTGTGAGGACTGAGGAGAGTAGGAATCCTGAGATAATCTGTTTCTCTCTGATTACATTTGCTGGTATTCCCTTAAGTTACTGTTGCTGTGCAGAAAGGGTTCTTTTTTCTTACGGGTTATGGTGTATAATTGCATTAATAAATCCAGTGTTTAACACCTTCCTGTTTCGTTAGTCACAGCAGTTTTAATCACTGCAGAACATGGTTTGTCCAGATATTACATCAACCCATCAATGCTGTGCCCAGCAGTCTGTATTTCTGCTGTATGTTTCTTTGAAAGACACAATTAACCAGCAGTAGATTAAGATCAAAAAGTAATGGCCTGCACAGAATGACATTTAGGTACAGAAAGTTCACGAGAAAGCGATGAAGAGTGAAGAGTGAATATCTCAGACTCGTCCAAATACAAGAATGTGAGCAGAATACTTCCTGAAGACAAACGAGGTCATCCTAGCGGGGCATTTGGAGGTTTCAGCATAAAATTTGGAAGATCCTGCAGAAATATTGTTACTGGCTTTGGAAATGATACTGCAGCACAGCAGCCCATCAGACGGTTACGCAACCTCGGTCATCACAGGTTCTCGAGAATGTGAGATGCTGCAAAGTGTTCAGCGAGGTGAGCGGCAGCTCCTTGGGCATCAAGGGCACGGACATTTCTATAATACCCAGTGAGATCTGTAGTGGTAAACGGGGATGTGGTGGGCTTGTTGCTCAGGCCGACATGCATGGTGACACTGGTAATCCTGTTCTTAGCCACTGTTGTGGTCAGTGGATACATCCCATGGTCCTGCTCTGCCTTGCACAGAGGGCAGCAACGTGTTACCTTGGCTTCTCACCGAGCCGCAACCTGCATTATCAGAACGTACAGCTCCTTACATCAGCGTGAGCTTGCATCGCTCTTTTCTGGACAACAGACCCAGTCCCTTGGGGGCAGCCCATTTAGAAATGCCAGTTCTCTCCTCCCCGTGTTCTGCAGCCTCAGACATCTTCTCTTTATTATCCGCATCAAGAAATATCACCAGACTTGGGAATTGCGTTGAGTTTCTTTGTATTTGATGCATCATAGTTTCCTTTCACTTCAGCAGCGTCTGAGTGCTGAGCTGTCTGAAGGAGCATCTTCCCTTACAAAGCAGTTTTTCATGTGCTTCCACCAAAACACAGCAAACTCCCTGGAGCTGCGAGCATGCTTTGACACAGAGGGCTGGCTTGAGGGTTTTGGCAGGTTTTTTGCATCTTCATTTGAAAACACGCCCTGGAATTTGCTTGACTTGTACATCTGGAAAAAAAAAGAGAGAGGTCATTTCTAGCTTCCCGATGCAGGAAAACTTCCTGGCAGCTGTTTATGGTGGGCATGAGCTTAGCTGCCAGCAGTGGGGAAAAGAGATGAAGGGAAATCGAGGCTATAATAGCACCATCATCTTCATCGTACCATACTGGTTTCTAATATTGTGAACTGGTGTTAACTCTTGCTCACCCCTTTAAAATGACTGTGAGACGAAGACTGTTAGGGAAAGTGGCATCTATAAGGCTGGCTCACAGCGTCTTGTGCTCTAGCCAAAGGTCAGCCAGAAATATTTGTATTCTGGAACAAATCGTTATGAAGTACCCAGGCTGGATTTTGCAAATATTAACTCTTTCAAAACTGCTGGTAATAAGTCAACTCGAGACAAAACTGTTGTTCGAAACCTCGCTCAAGATGAGAAGATTTTCACCCATGGAGTAAAAAACTTTGTACTAGTGAACATATGGCTAAGTCGGAAGGGATTGTGATCCCCCACACACCCCACAGAATGGTTTACATCCTTTTTATGGCTCTCCGAAGCGTGCAGTGAGCCTAACCAAAGCCAAGCTGCCAGTGGCTAATCTAAACTGGAAACAACACCGCCCTGAGCACTGTTGTGTGTGAATTTGTTTTGTTTGTGTAATGCTGCCATCCCTAGGGACTGGCCATTTCCCACCCTATTTGTTTTCTTCCCTGAATTGCCTTCATTCAACCAAATTCTGTCAGCAGGGGGAACCTTATTAAAGGCAAACGGAGGCAAAAGTTCTTCCTCCACAAATGCTCGTGATTTAAACTGCACAGCTGTGGGACAAAGGCGGAGTAACTCTGCCTTAGGTACTTTCTTGGGGAGAAAAGAGGGGGAAAGAAAGGAAATTAGAATGGCAGTTCTGTCAGCAAGAGCTGAATCTGGTCTGCTCTGCCTGCTGCAATCCCTCCCATGCCAGCCCGCAGGAGGGCACATGGGACTGGGACTGCAATACCACTTATAGTTCCTGTGGTATTTGCTGAGTACATCCACAGCCACCACACCAGTGACCACAGGGAGCTGTTACCGGCTGTACAACAGCCCAAACGAGTCACAACTTTTCACTCTCCCATTGACTTACATGTTTCTTAGAGCAGGTCCCTGGGTTTCATTTACGCGCTGGCTAGATGCAAGTTATGTCATCGAGTGAGTTTTACATGAGGTTTGCGCCACACCCACAGATACCGAGTCCTCCTCGTATACATTACAAAATCACAGAATGATTAAGGCTGGAAAAGACCTCTGAGATCATTGAGTCCAGCCTATGACCTACCACCACCACATCAGCTAAAAATCAGAGGAACTGCTGTTGTAGTGTTAAGTTTTCACATTGTCACGAGAGAGAGGTAGACTGGAAACAGAGCACTCTGGCACTTGCTTTTGTATTTCCAATCTGGAGACTGTCAGTGCTCTTTTGATTTAAGAAAACCAGTGGGGATTTGCAACTTTTGTTGTTTAGTTCAGCAAGATAAACTTTGCAAATGGTAGGCTCCCTGAGAAAATGCCTGAATATAACGCAACATAGCACCTTCAATTTACTAAATAGCATGTTTCTGGTGATAAGAAAGTGTTACCAAGAGAAAGATAAAGAGTTTTGAAGGGTTTGTGAGGCAGCCTGATCCAGCAACTTCAGAAAACACTACATCTGCTGCAGAGCCGGGACCAGAACTCAAAGCTCCAGAGTTTTTTACTGATTTTTTTCATGCTGAGTTTCATAGTAAAGAATGAGTAGCCAGAGCAGAATACTGCTAGCGTTTGAATTTAAAAGCATCAGTAAATGTTTCTAGGATTATGTGAACCGTACCAGGCCTTCAGTCAAGCAGAAGGAAAGGAATTTGTCAGTGCCAGCTACTCCCCGGTTACCAGGCTATTGACACATTTCTTAGGAAGAGAAGTCAAATATACATGTGCATTAAGCATATTTGATTTCTGGAACGTATGCTTTCCATTTATTCTGAAAACCTATTAGTACAGAAGCTTGCTTAATAGAAGATGATGGACGGCAAGTTACTGAACCACTATTCACTGAGGTAGCTAGGAAATTCCTAGTACCTTTCTTAACTTCAACTGGTCTGAAATTACAATGTGACTTGTAGCAAAATAGTTCGAAAGTAGGGGTTTGGAAGCACGATATATAAATGACAACTCAAGTGGAAATGCTGAATTCAGCAGCTCTCACTACACAGGCTACTAATACACTAGTTAAACATGGGATATATCATCTGGCTTGCCTGCCACAGATGAATTCTTGCTTAAAACAGATGCACTGGGCTTTAGAGTGCTATGCCTTTAAAAAAATAAACATTAGGAAAGTCTATATACTGAGGTAAAAGAAGACAAGATCTTTCAATGGGAAAAGGATGTCTGTAAAGAATGGTGAAGAAGGATCCTGTGTAATGTTTTTATTTCCTCAAGCATATGGGGGATGTTGCTTAGAAAGGTGAGGCAGAATCATAGAATCGTAAAATCACAGAATCATTAAGGTTGGAAATGACCTTCAAGATCATTAAATCCAACCATCTACTAAACATTATCATAACCACTAAACCATGCCCTGAAGTGTCACATCACCATGTGTAGGCATGGTGCTTTCTTTCTTCAACTTCTTTCTCTTTATTATTTGTTTTTTTTATTTCTCCTTTGTTGTCGCTCTTCTTGGTGTTCAACTCTATTACCATTCAGTGTTGCTAAGACAGTCCCTTAGGAAC
Source organism: Todus mexicanus (assembly GCA_013389965.1). Lineage (NCBI taxonomy): Eukaryota > Metazoa > Chordata > Aves > Coraciiformes > Todidae > Todus > Todus mexicanus. The sequence continues at coordinate 13,521 of WEIS01037140.1, read as the reverse complement.
CTCCATCCAGGCACTTAACTTTATTTGAGTAGATGTGATACCATCAAGTACAAAAGAAGAAATCCTGAAGATTGAATAAGACAGACAAGGCTGCAGAAGAAACTGAAAGTCAGAGTTTAAAAGGCAAGGTAATACTGAAATGAATAGAGCAATATTAAAGCCATAGCAATGTTTCAACTGGCTTAACTTTTAAACCTTCTTTCCTGCTGTTTCTCTTCAAACCTACAATACTTTTTCTTCTAGTCCTGGTTTCTTTTCTTTCCTTTTGGGAGTCTATCCTTACTTTGTGATTATGTTCAGCTCTGGAGTCCTTGAAATGTCCATCTCCCTGACTTGCCATCAGTCGCTGGCTGTGTAGGTGAAAGATAGAATTGCAATAGTTTCCTTCAATACTTAAGAGAAAAATGGGCCAGGAATCAATATTGCTATACAGGCATATAGCCTTGATTATTGAGATGTAAGGGTATTTACATCTAAAAGCATTCCACCTTGCTCTTCTCATGAATAATGAAAGAAGTTACGGCAATCTTGTGGGTCTGAGTTAGCCAAATAAAATCTTTGGAGCGTATGAAGGGACTACTGTACCTTCATTACCATCCTGCGTTTACTTTGGGTGTTCTGGAAGAAAACAGAGCGCTAAAAGCTAAGAACTTTGTGTACATTTTGTAAAGATCCTATTCTGAAAAATCTATGGAGACAGATCGTCGACACAATTACTGTGTAAGTTCCAAAGAGCATCAATGCAGGAGTCTTTCAGCCCTAGAAATACTGTATTTTAGTAAAACGATATGAAGTTGACCCATTTACATCCCTTCTGTCCTGATTTGGGTTAGAGCAGAATAATTCTGTTCTATGACTTTTACTCTTCAGCTAAGTCTGTCTGAAGTTAGCAGCATGTTTACCAGACAGAGTCTGCTTCTAGCAGTGAGAACGCTCCATGTTTATAGCTAGTACCAAGGATTGGCATGCGAACCAAGGGCACTGCTAGATCTTGTGTACCACACTGGGGGGTGCAGAAAAGGAAAGGCTACACCTGCAGGGAGGAGCAAACAGGACAGGTGATCCTAAATTCGCCAACGAGGGATTCCATCCCATGTATGTCATATTCGGTATAAAGCTGAGGGGTCACGAGGGTCTCCCCCTCTTGCCCCTTCTCTCTTGGCCCTTTCGCCATTTTACCTGTTGCCATCATTTCCCTGAGCTCGAGCTGCTCTCTGGGCTTCGGGACTCTTCCTCNCTGTCGCTGCCTCGCTGGCTGCAAGCACCTCACCTCAACCAGAAGCTGGGTTTCCAAAGTAGTATGCCCAAAAGCCCATCAGAACTAGAAGTGAAGCTGCTCCTCTATCTACTGCTCTGCAGGGGACTGAATGACAGTGTGGTGGGTTAACCTCGGCTAAGTGCCAGCTACCCACCAAGTTGCTCTCTCACTCTCCCCCCACCCCTACACGCACCTCCCTCAACACAACAAAGGGCAAAGAGAATACGATGGAATCAACTCGCGGAATATGGTAAAGGCAGTTTAATAAGAAAGTTAGAAGCAAAGCCACGTGCGTGAAGCAAAGCAAAGTGAGATATATATTTTTTAATTCCTACTTCCCATAACAGGCGATATTTGGCCTCTCCCAGGAAGCAGGGCTCCGATACGCGTAACGGTTGCTCAGGGGACAAATGTCTTCTGACATGAATGCCCCCCCTCTTCCCCTTCTCCTCAAGCTTTTATACCTGAGCTGACGTCAGATGCTATGGAATAGCTCTTTGGACAGTTTGGGTCAGCTGTCCTGACTGTGTCCCCTCCCAAGATCTTGCCCACCCCATCCCCCTGGTGCTGTGCCAGCCCTGCTCAGCAGCAGCCACAACACCGGTGTCTTATCAAGCTCTGGGGACGCTAACTCCTGCCCAGCCAATTATTGGGAATAATCTCCCAATGGAAGTGGTGGATTCCCCTAGATTAGTCAGTTTTAAGACTCATATTCACAGGGTGTTGGGTCAGCTCATTTAAGCTATATATATTTTACCTTGCAAGGTTAGACTAGGTAATCCTTGAGATCACTTTCAATCTGGTATTCTGTGATTCTATGATTCTATGGTTCTATGATTCTCTGTTTGAGAAGGAATGCTTGTTCTGCCCTCAAAATAATTATTAACCATCCTTGTCACTACATCTATAAATTGAAGAAATTGAATGAAATGGAATGTTTTACCTTGCTTTGCTATCAACTGTAAAGCCCTGCTTTGCCATAGTTTAGATAGAAAAACATTCATATCATTATATATAGTGCAGATGAAAACTCATCTGACTTTTGATCGTCCATATTACAGAAAAAATACGCTACTGGGATGTTCAGACAAATGGAGAGTCAAGTGTAAGGTAGGGTGAGAAAGATGCATCCGTCCACAAAATAAAGAGTAACAGAGAGTATGAGTTCTCCTTTTGAAAATAAAAAATAAACCCAGGAGGTGAATAAGAGTAATTTAGGCTCGAGAGCTGTACTGGTACGAGAAAGAAAAAAAAATCAATATAAACTGGTCAAGAACACAATCTGGATAAAATTTAGAACATTTCCAAATGTCAAGGAAATAAAGATCTGGAACATTCTTTCATTAGAGAGTTGAGGGAGGGGGGCAAAACAAATTTGATTGGGTTTGGAGTGGCTTTTAATCAGCTGATGAAAACGATTGTACAGAGGATTGCCTGCAGCAGTGGGGTACTAAGTACATGGATTTATGGGCTCATAAACTTCTTACCTGTTCTGAGATTTTTAAGGATACCACCGCAAGCAAGTGTGGAAACCCTCCAAATTAAAGCAGCAGCTTTTAACGTTTGCACAAAGGAAGCTGTGAATAGTTATCCTGATCGAAAGCCTTTTTAATGCTGTATCCATTTTCTTCCAGTGATTAGAATCAGGTGCTTTAAGAACTGCTTCCTTCAGCAACAAACGTCTATTTATATGCCCAGTTTGAACATGGAGACACTTTGTGCAAGTAATGCATCTGATGCAACTGGGCTTACCAAAGTAAAAAAGCTGGGGCGATTATAAATTAGCTATGGAGCAACCTGATGGCTTTATGGAAAGGTACAGGATTCCCACAGTGAGTTTAGGCTTAGCAGCACAATTACACCCCCTTGTACAACGCAATAAATTGTACAGAGCTCAGTAAAAGATTTATCTGGGTGAATAATGAGGGTTCTATCACAGCGTCAAAACTTGAGCTTTTGGACACCTACAGGTGTATGAAAATTTTTTGGATGGTTTAGTGGCCAAGAAGGAGTTGGGTAGAAGGTTGGACTTGATGATCTTAGAGGTCCTTTCCAACCTTAATGATTCCATGATTCTATTTTCCCTGTCACGCTTGGATTTTTCCAGACGTCTGAGGTAAAGCAGTTGCCGCAGAATCTCTTATTTGATGAATAGTTTCTTGAATACCAGCCACTCAAGAGAAAAAAATCAACACTCGTTGCCTTAAGGAGCTGAAGACATGCAAAGCACAGAGTGCTTTCTCAAAAGAAAATAAACTTAACATCAGCATTGCTTCCCAACCTGCACTATAAAGAGACTGCAAAGGAGTTTAAAGCAAACTGCTTTGTAAACATACAGGACTCACTCTCTACGCACAGGAGCACTAAAAGCAGTCCCGGGACATCGACTAGACTAATATGCAATGTTCTCAGGCTGAGAGATAGCTCTAAATGCTGCATCATTACTCCTATACTGGTGTCATAGTGATGCTCTTTAATTTAAAAATAACGTTGAAAGGAGATCTCCAACTTCTGCAAAGTTAAATCTTATCACTTCAGTCTATCATGATTTTATTCTCTATCTGTAGTAGCCTTGCCTCTAATATATATGTAATCTAAAATAGCTTATTTATATGTTGTTTAGAATATGGTAACTGTCCCATAAAGAAGTCAAGCCACCGCTCCCCAGCTCTTTCCCCTCTTTCCGCTGCTCTTCGAGTCAGGAGTCTCCTGACAGGTTTGCTCTTGTTGCGCAATGTCACAGGCTCAGGTTTACAAATGGACCTGCAAGCTCAGCACAGAAGTGGAGCAGTTTTACAAACAGACAAGGATATGAAGAAACTAACCCACAATTTTCAGGAGGCTTCTCTAGTAGCTACATGCCATGCTAAAATCTCATTTAGACATACCTCATTTGGGCATTCTGACTCCAGCCATGCCATCTAAGTTCAAGAGAGGAGTAAGTCACATGCCCTACTATTCAAGGCTGCCAGATCCTATCTGTCGCTGTAATAACTGACAGAAGTAGTCAAAACATCTAATGTACTGAAAATAGATTGTCTGACAATCTGTGATCAGCAGCAGTACAGCGACCCTATACACAGACCCTCCCCTGTGCCAAAACAACCCAGCTCCTCTCCTTGCATCCAGTTGTGTCAGCATTGGTTTAGGAGAACTGCAAAAAACACGTTTTTCTTCTAATGGTAGTGCACTTGACCAATTCAGACCATGGCATAGCCCCATAAATAGTCCCAATGATGCTCCTATGGGGGCAGCACCTCAGAGCACGAAGACAGAAAGCTCTACCAGATCATGGGAGGCAAGCAGGGAAGATGTTAAGGCAACTTTGTCGTTGTGGAAAATGCATAGTTAAATCATAACCTGATTAAGGAGCCCAATAAGATAATAAACAAGTGTTTTCACTAAGGTATACTGAAAGCATTCCTGAGCTCTTCAAGGACCTCTAATATTATGCCCTTCCTACAACCTAAATAATGAAATTACACCTAGAACCTGTTTGGAGCTAGATCGTGGCTCATGCAACACCGGTCTTGTCCTGACCTGTCTTCAGTGATTTCAGAAGAACAATTCCTAGGTTCTTGTTATAAGAGTAAGATCATCATCAGATAATCAATTGTCTGATAAATTATAGAGATTTTTAAGAACCAGCTAGTTATTTTGAAATTGAGGCAAAAAAACTGCTGGCAATTTCAGAACAAAATACTGAGCTTTCATGTGAAATCAGTGAGGGTCTTATAAATTTTTTTTGTTAGACTCAAATTCTGAAAATTTATTAAATAAATGTTTTTTGCCAGCAAAGTGACATTAAGAAGCAAAACTTAACAAATAAGCCAAGGTCCAATGAAAATGAGATTCAGAGAGTGTATGTTGCTATGCCTGTATGGCTCAGAGCTGTCTTGATTAGTGTTGGGTAAAACGAACTTCCACACAACTCATCCATCCTGGTATTTCGACATCACCCTAACTCTTTTATATGTTCATAAAATGGTAGGGGTTGGAAGGGACCTCTGGAGATCATCAAGTCCAATCCTCCTGCCAAAGCAGGGTCACCTAGGTCAGGTTGCAGAGGAACGCTTCCAGGCAGGTCTTGAAAGTCTTCAGAGAGGAAGCCTCCACAACCTTCAGCTGTAATTGTAATTGCTATAGAGTAATTCCTTTCAGCAAGATGACATCAGCGTCTATATTAAAACTTGCCATGACTTACTGCCAAACTACCAAGTCTCTGCGCAGCTCTGAAATTATTAGTATTGGCACACTGTCATCATCTACCGTGGTACCACGTGGAAGCTGTGGTTCAATTGCTGAATATCTCCTGTTCTTCTCCATGGTCTAGAGTCTCTTGCCATGCAACATCTTCCAGGATGTGGGACAGACTGTTACCAACTGAGACACCAAGAGTGTGTTGCAGATGTGGAAGTCTGGTAGCGGAATTTGCCCTGCTGTGTGTGGAGAGCAGTGAGATCATAGAATCATTTAGGTTGGAAAAGACCTTTAAGATCATTGAGGTTGCCCAGGGAGCTGGTGGAGGTCCCACCTCTGGAGACACAAGGTCAGGCTTGACAAGGCTCTGAGCAACCTGATCTGGTGGAGGATGTCCCTGCTCACTGGTTGCTGGACTAGATGACCTTTAGAGGTCCCTTCCAATCCCAACCATTCTATGATTCTATAAATACATTTAGTCTACAATCTCCAAACGATACCACAGAACCTCAAGAGGTTTCAGCCCAACATCAAAGCAAGCTGAAATGAAGACCATAGATTCTTCCAGAGTGAATTTCTTCAGAATTCATCTTTCCAGACTGAACTTCAGTTCTTCTGAACTTTCACTTCTGTTGAGTATTTCATTATTTCTGCTCGTTATCTCTTTTAGGAGTAAAACAAATGTCAAACTTATTACCAGGAGATAATGCCATTTTTTTGACTGGAAGTGATGAATGTTCAATGACATTTATTGTGGAATCAATAGGAGTGTACAAAACACAGAAAAGATGCCCGTAGAATACTTAATCTAGGGCAAATTTTCCCTGTAGTTAGACAAAGACAATCTAAATCTAGATTGATTATATTAATAATGCTGCTACAGTGAAGCGCAAATGATCTTCCATATTTATATGGCCTTTTTGGTGCACATGAGTTGCAGTTTATGAGCAGTTCACAAACCTTTTTTTGTATCTTGCCTAACAGTACTGTGAAACATTATTTTAACATTGTCCTATAAATGGGGGATGTAGAGACTGGTTTTTAATGAGACTTCCATGATGACATAGAAAACCTGAAGTAGGCTGCTCCAGTCCGCTCTCATTCAGTGTAATGATTCTTGTTTTGCTTCATTGCTCAACATGAAGAGGGAAAAATATGAAAAGTGAGATTGGAAAAGCCAACGCTGATTTTCTTTTACAGGTCTTTTCCACGGACCGCTATAGAGCTAAGTTGGAGGTTTAGCCTATTTTGTTTCTCGGGCATTATTCAGCAGTCTTCACCTGCAAGAGATTGACTGGTTCTGTACACAGTCCATTGCACGAGGTGGGGATATTCCCAGACCTTACCCATTTATTTCACGGTCCTGGGTGAAGGTCATTCATCATTTCACAGAATCTTAGAATCTTTTATGTTGGAAAAGACCTTTAAGATCATTGAGTCCAACCATTTATCCTGTTCTACCAAGTTCACCACTAAGCCATATTCCAAGCACCACATCTATATGACTTTTAAACACATCCAGGGCTGGTGACTCAACCACCTGAAGGAAGCAGCAATGCACAGACCATCAAAACCCATCACTGCTGATAAACATCTAGTGTTCAGAAAAGATGCTGAGGCTGAGCGAAGGCCCGGTGATCAGTGTTGTATTAACACTGATGTGATGGGCCAGGGGCGATACTGGCTCCCTGTTATCCCAGCAATTAANCAGTTAGAACGCAAGAGGATTTATCTCTTACCCATCCACTTCATGCAACACCACCTCCCTGGGCAACCTGTTCCAAGGCCTCACAACCCTTTCAGCCAAAAAAATTGTCCTGATGTCCAGTCTAAACCTCCTCTGGTGCAGCTTGAGGCTGTTCCCTGTTGTTCTGTCACTACTTACTGGTGAGAAGAGACCAGCACCTACCTCTCTATAAGGTCCTTTCACGTAGTTGTAGAAAGCAATAACGTCTTCCCTCAGCCTACTTTTCCTCAGGCTAAATTGCCCCAGTTCCCTCAGCCACTCCTAACAGGATTTGTCCTCCAAAACTGAACCCAGTACTCAAGGTGTGGCCACACCAGTGCCGAGTACAGAGGGACAATCACCTCCCTGGTCCTGCTTGCCACACTATTTTTCACACAAGCCAGGATCCTCTTGGCGTTCTTGGCCACCTGGGTACACTGCTGGCTCATGTTCAGCCCCTCGTCGGTTTGTCTCCTTGTGGTTAGAATCTGCTTCTATAGAAGAAGGAAATTTGGCAAAAAAAGCCACAGTTGTCTCCTCACCATCATGAAAAGTGCTGTGAGACCTTTAACTTCACACTGGATGGCTGCCAGTTCTGGGGAGGGGAGACGTGTCCTTTGATTCTGAATTTATCTTCTTCCTCACAGGCATATAGAGCTCTATCAGCAGAGCAATACAGATAAGCACTGATGCAATTGAATACACTTCCAAACTTTAAAAGAAATCAATCAATTAAAAAATATATATATTTTCACTGTTAGTGTACTGGGAACAAAGACAACCCATTCTCCTAGCTTTAAATCCTAATCCAGAGCTCACTGAAATCAGAGAGCATTAAATTGTTGTTCGTTCAAGACTGCAGCATCAAACATTACAGACTTCAATAAACAAGCATAAAACTGTGTTTAAATAAATGACAACTAGACTTGCAAGTTAAATTTTACAAAGATGCTCTGGGAAGATTACTTTTCTCTTGGTTCTACACTGCTTCCTTTCGGCTGCTAATAAGACATGGAATTACTTGATCATATGGAAAAAATCTGTTTATTTACTGGTGATTACACACTATTTTCACTGGCTATCTCTGTTGCTACAAAGCCTAATTAGGACCGGTGCGTGTTTTTGCACCAAAGAAAATTCCTTCTTAGAGGAACTCCTTTATTGGCTAATTAAGTGATATTGCAGGATCACAGAATCATAGAATCCCAGGTTGGAAGGGACCTCAAGGATCATCTAGTCCAACCCTTTAAGGTAAAGAAATACAGTCTAAATGAGATCAATACAGTCTAAATGAGATGAAGATCTCAAATACTTTGCATAAACAGAGAAAAGACAGGATTCCAAATCTGTGAAATAGTGAATATAAATCCAGAGACGCATTGGAAACGACCAAAGAAAGGAAATTTGTCTAAAGAATAGAATCTTGGTTTCTGAGCACAGGCCTGAGTGCTTCAGGTTCTTCAGTATCTCGGGAGGATTGCAACTGAAGATGAGCTAAAAATGTAAAAGGATTATATCTGTGTGACAGGAGTTAGTTCAGTTGTCCATTACTTTGAGGGATATAAATGTGCAATAGCATCTTCAAATAGAAACAAAGAGAGAGAATGGGAGGGCAGAGTAAAATGTGTTTGTCTCTACTTGAAAAAAACCCTAGATCACAGATTGCATTTTCAATTTAAGAACAAGTAATTCTTTCCTTGTTTATTACAGTTGTCAAGTCACCATATATAACTATGTATAGACAAAAGCAGGGTTGTATGGGGACAGCAATTACTAATGGATGGACATCACTGAATGATAAACAAAGAGCTAGCTCAAAAGTGGTATTCATTGCACACAGATGTCTGGACCATGGGCAAATGTCTTAAATAGCCTACACAAAGCGCTTTTGTGCTATCACAGTAATCGAGATTGCTTTGCTTTTGGTTCCAGGCATTTCCACAAACTGCTCTCCACCGCATATGAATTCCTATTCTCAAATCCTAACTGGACTTCAGGGGCCAAATTGCTTCTAGTGTAACTCTTTTGCTTAATTTGGATTTGTTTTTGTTTTTTTTTTTCAATGCAGACAAACTTTGAGAAGGGAATTCTTAATTATAGGAGATCTTGCACGTAACTGCGTAAGTTATGGTACTCGTTCAGGGGAGGTCATCCACTGGTCTTGCACCATGATGTTGATGAGACTCAGAAGGCACGAGTGGGTAGAAGATGGGGTGGAGGCATGGCTTCATGAATGATCTGTGTGTAAAACACAACGTGCTTTACAAGAGAGTCACGATCAACACACTTTGGGGGAAGCTTGTTACAAATGTCTTGTTGTTCCCTGTTCGGAAAAGAAAGGACTACCATAGCATGCCTTATAAAGCTTTAACTGGAGACATTTCTCCTTTTAAATGTGCTAGTCCTTGGTTTAATCTGTGAGAAGGGGATCTACAAAAAAGCTGGGGAAGGGATTTTTACCAGAGCTTGTAGTGACAGGATGAGGGGAAATGGCTTTAAGCTGAAAGAGGGGAGATTTAGACTGGATATTAGGAAGGAGTTCTTTGCAGTGAGGATTGTGAGACACTGGCCCAGGTTGCCCAGGGAAGCTGTGGCTGTTCCATCCCTGGAAGTGTTCAAGGGCAGG
>WEIS01037139.1:0-17431 GCA_013389965.1 Todus mexicanus | reverse complement strand
TCAGATCCTCCCTCTGGATATGGCTCTTCAGTATTTTATGATGGTGTATTATTCTGCAGTGAACACACGTGGGCTGAGTCACAGCATTAACAATGTCAGTGTTTTCTTTTAATCAGGCAGACCAAGTGCTACCTTCAGAACCAGCCCTGCATCAAAGCAGGCAAAGCTTAGGGCCCAATGTTTATTTTCTTTAGTGATTAGCTCCATTCTCTTCTCGTTCCAGACAAACGGCATCCCTGCTGTTCTCTGACTCAAAACAATATATTCCCTTAGCATGTGGTGTGCCAAAATTAACCCCTGGGCAACAAAGCGACAGGTAACAAAGGGTTGTTTGTTAAACAAAAAGCTATTTATGCATGATCAGACATCCAGACATGGCAAAATAAGTTCCTGTATTTATCAGTGATTGTGTAGTCCTACTTTGAAGATACAACAATGAATCTATAAAGATGAATGTACTTTTGGGTTTAAGAAAATGATCTGCCTTTGAAACACAATTTTGTAATCAGGACAGCAGGTAAAAGCAGAACTAGAAGTTCAACAGATGAAAGTCAGTGTAATTCCATTCAGAAGTTCTTGTTATATCTGCACCCACTATGAACCTAGCTCAGAGTGGTTGACACTTTAAGCACTGTTGCAATTTGAAGAAAGTGATTCTTTAAGACCAAGCCTGACATTTTCTCTATATTAGAAATAATGGGATGAGCTTTAATGTATTTACACAGAATCATAGAATGATTTGGGTTGGAAGGGACCTGTAAAGGTCATCTAGTCCAACCCCTGCATGTTTTCTCATATATGGACTCCTAAACTACAAGCTAAAGGGAGATTATTTTCATGGTTTTTCACTGTTAAAACGCTGGCATAGCATCAGTGAGCAGTAGGACCAGTAGTATCGGCCATTCTTGCCTTTGTTATTGCCTCAAGCTGAAAAGACCTGTTGTGTTATATTTTATACACTGCTCAGTAAGACCTTGAAGTTCAGTTTCTGAACACACTGTTAAGAAAGTTTTTTTTTTTTCCTGTGCCTTGTTCTGCTCATGAGGTCTACTTTTTTAAATCCAGCTGCTGTTTTGGCTTGAAGGAGTTCCCATGTTTCTGGGAAATAATCCATCTTTCTGAATCCGCCTGTTGGCAGGTGATGTTTCTTGCCTATTGGATTAGACTAGGTGTCCGCCGAGAGTTCAGAGCTGCTTGAGAATTATATGGATATAATCATAAGGATGAAGAGGAGAAGTTCTGTCTTGAAAAAGAAACAGCAAATTCCATGGTACTATTTTGTGCTGGAAAAATGGAAAGAAAGGGATGGCTTAAGTATACATCACTCTGTCTTGATGGACTAAGTGACCCCTCAAAGTCCTTTTCATCTGGTTTCATGTAGTCTGTGCTAAACGTGTTGTGTTGTGACGTGCATTGCGTGTTTCACCTCTATGTCCTCCTGCAATGCCTTTACTTTAAGGTCTCTCTCTGACTACTTTTTCTTGAGCACAGACTCTCTGTGGTGGAATAAAAAGGAGGAAAGCCTGTACAAGTCCATCCTGCATGTCAATACTGTCCGCTCTCCTTTCTCACTTATTGAACTTGAAAAGGCTGATGAGAGAAGGCTGAAGGTATTAGATTAGGGTGTTTCACACTTCAGTAAGCTGAATTGATCTGAAAGGGAGTGAGAAGGCAGAGACACTTGTGCTCAGAGATGATGAACCTGATATGAAAGTATCGTTTTGGTGTTTTGCGGGTCATACTGCCAAAAAGTCTAAAAAATGAGTTGATCAAATGGATGAGCTTTCTTCATTGTGAAGGGATCTCTAAGCAAGAGTTTTTGAGAGGTGTTTTGAGAGCCCCAGGAAAATGCTCAGGAAGTTAAATATTGACAGCTCTATTCATTACTTGACTTGACTTACACTGTGCTATGCTCAGTGAAGTGCAAAGTTAAGACATGCTGTGCTTGGTGCTGGAAAATTTAAAATTGCTTTTGTAAAGACCTTGAAGTTGCAATGCATAAGAAGCAAATGTGCCTGTGGTTTTGGGGGCAAGGAGCTTTGTCATGAGGGAATAAATGAGAAGGAAGAACAGCTCTAACTTGTTAAAATGGATTGATGAGGTATGCTGATGGGGTGAATGGTGAGATTTCATTTCAAAAGACAGAAGGTACAGTGAGAAACGGCTTTTGAAAGTTGTAAAAACTCAGCAGGATGCAGTCTCTGCTGCTAATTTGACACTCATGGCAAGCAGCTTTTGGCTCTAGAAGTTAAGCATCATCTCCTGTCCCAGAGGTGGGGGAATTATTTAGGAGGTGTAGACTGGAGGGAGATGTGCAGATAGCATTGCACACAGTGGCATATCTGGCATTTATTAGCTTTTCACAGTGGAGGAAGTACTTCTTCAGTGATGTTTGGTGAGATTTTCAGCTCTTGGGACTGCTGCAGAGCTTAAAGAAGCTTGTGAAAGATAATTGCACAGTGTGAAGGGAAGGAAGAAGCTCTGAGCAGGTGGAGAGCCCAAACTACACATCTACTGCACAATGTGGGGGAAAGATATTTCACCAGAAAAAGAAGGGCGATATGTGAGAAATCTTTGTAGTTAGCTTGTGAGAACTGAATAGGAAGAAACTATGTGACCAGGGTCAGAAACCAGTCTGTGATAAGGCCTCTGAATGTGCCATAGTAAGAAAAGACTATATAGATGAAAAGACAATAGTCATCAACAGTATTAGAGAGACCAGGGTGCTGAGAACTCACAGCACGGATATCTTTACAGATGTTTCTGCCTGAAGAGGAGTAATGGGGATCTTTGGAAGATAACAGGCTAATGTCTTGTTGGACGAGAGAAGTTGTAATACATAGTTTTTGAATGTGAAAGAACTATTGCTCAGGAGGATGTGAACTGGAAAGGCAGATAATTTGAGTTTCATAGCTGGTGGTGCTACACCCATGGTGTGAGCCTCTGGAGATTTTGGAGCACAGGTTATCTGAGGCTTGACTGAATTATAAAAGGGTGACATTTGAAGTAGTTAGCAATACTGATACATGACCTCACAGTCTCCTTACCATGATTAAGGAGAGGCTAATGAGTTTGACAAATTGCTATTGTTTCTTTCAGTGTAAATCATCTTGTTCTTTTATTAACTCTGTTGGTTTTGCCTCGTCACTTAGCTTTGTTTTGTTCCCCTAGGGTTCAGTACTGTTGTATGCATCATTTTCTGTCAGCAGCTGACTTTGCCACTAAGCAGATCCCAAAACCTGAGAGCCATAACCTTTTCAGGGAAGGCTCAGGAGTGGTAAGTCAGATACAAAATGTGCATTTAAAGGCTATAGTAGTATGTGATGAAACTTTCTGACTAAGTTACATCAGAAGAAATAAAGGTGGGAGGCTAGAAGCTGGTATTTCTCCCACATCAAGAGACTAGCTAAGAAGTCGCAGGTGGTCACAGTAGGAGCATGGGAAGAGCATGATTATGCTGGGTTGTGTTGATAACTTTGCACTTGCACATATCACATACTTTTTTCTTTCTCTCTTTCCTCAAAATATTTTAAATAGCTTGTTATTTTGTTCTGGTAGAGTGCGAATTGGGAATTACCAGAGTGCAAAGTCCATTTTGATTGCTTGACTGAATTTTACCCTCCTACTGTCTGTTTGCTTTCAGTTTAGTGTAGTACCCCTAGGAGATACTGGCCTTGCTGCAGTAATCATTTCTCACTGCACAGACCTGCTGAGGTGACTCAGGAGGGTGTTCAGTGAAGATCGTTGACTTGAGAGTGATCCCATCAAATTGCAAACACTCCAAACTCCTGACTTGCTTCTACTCAGGAGCAAAAAAAAAAGTGTTCTTCATGTAAGAATGGCCTGGCAACTAAGCCTCATTATAGTGGGAACATATCGCCCATCGGAACTGCTCACCAGAAAAAGACAGCTGTGACTCTGCTATGGGCAGAAGCTTTTCTAGTTGGTCTCTTGAATATTCCAAGGCAGGAGGGAGGAATCTCCTTCAATTCCACACATGCATATCCAGAAGTGTGAAATGGAGGAAAGAAATTTTGTCTTGAATGCAAATGGCTCCTCAGGGGCTTAAGAGACAGAAGCTTCAAAATGTTTGTTCTGCCAAAGAAAGTGCAATAGCATGCTCTGAACCCCTGCACAGAGTGTTCTGGTTTGCTTACATGGGATGAGAAGCAGCCTGTATCTTATAATCCTGCCCATAACACTGACCCAATTTTGTCTTAGAATGTCTTGTTTGGTGTTTTTGAGTGAGGGAAGGAGTGCGTTGACACTGTCACTCCTATCAATTCTGTGCTCCTGGAGAGATTGTATCCCCAGACTGGTTTCAAGGTGGTAGTATGTTAAATTGCAGAGCGAGGCAGTTGGACCACAGATACCAATTTGGAGGGAAGGTTCCTCATCCAGATGTGGTGAAAGGACAGGAGGAGAGAGAAGACTATATACATCCACAGCACCAACTCCCTGCATCAGCTCTCAGTTGCCCATGTTCCATACCCAAGCAGTGGATTGCTTGTGCCACAGAGGAAGTTTGGATCTCTCATGACTACTCAATGGAGATGCAGTGCTTCACAAATCCAGAAATGCTGTTTGTCTAACTCAGCTTCCAACCAATCACCAAGACTAATAAACAAATCCTTCTGGATCCAGTTCAGGTCCCTGCATCATATTTCTAGAACAGGAGTACAACCAGGGCCATTCTACATTTGATGCTGATTTTAGCTGGGTTTTATCATCTCTAGCTGTGCAGGATCTGAGATTTGCTCCAGAAGCTGTGCCTCTGCACCTGCTCCCCAGTGCTTGGCTTGGAAAGCCTTTGGGTTGCTGTGCAGTGCTGCTGAAGGCAAGGAGTGAGCTTCTGGGTTAGCCTACACCAGACCCCACACAGATGAATGCTGCAGGCGTGCTGCAGAGAGACTCTAACCACCCAGCTGCAATCAGTAGGACCAAGTGAAGTGTTGAAGCCTGGCAAAACTGATTCTTTGTGGGGACTTGACTAGATTTCCTATTTTTTTAAAAAATACCTGACATATTTCTCACTATCTAGGATGTTCTGGACTACTTGGTGACCATGAACTACAAAATGACACTTTGCAGGTTTCAATTGCAACACCAGCTTAGTCAGGGCACCAGCCCAGATGCAACTTGAGCACTGTAAAATTGACTAAGATACGTAGCATCCATAGTTTCCACTGCTCATATTTGTGGCTGACCTGCATTTCCAAAAATGAGGCCAGTTTGAGATAAAAAACCAAGCAAACCTTCAGTGGCTTTTAAAATATCTTCACATTAATCTCTTTGCACTCAATTTCTTCAGGAGCTAATGAGGTTAGCATCTTGAAGGAGTGTTGTAATACTTCATAGTGGCAATGATCTGAGATCCTTAAGTGGAAGATACTAAAGAAATGGTGAGTTGTGTAATTTTTCTACAAGAAGGAAAGTAGGAAAGAAATCACAACATAACTGTGCCTGGACGAGAGTGGGAAATAATCATTCAGTGTGTAATGATTGAACTGTCTGCAAGATACAGTGTAAAAATGCTTATTAGCAGCACATTTCAAAAGACCTCTCATCTGAATTGCTTTGCAATATAAAGAACTTGATAAGTTGTTAAAGAAATAAAGAATATTCTGCACAGGCTTCTCTAATTATGTCTAACTGTAAGTTTTAACTGAGCAAGGAGCTCCATCTGCTTCAACAATACGATTTATGATACAGTAGCTTGGCATCCTCCAAGTACTTCAGAACAGTGAAATGCAGTAACATATGTAAATACTTCCTAATTATGCACAGCAATGGGAATTCACAGATGGGTAACATGACCATCTACCAAAGACCCACTACCTATAAATCCTCCCCGAAACACTCTTGTATTACAATGGATTCTGCTAGACTTTGGGATAGATTGTTAAGATTCCATTATCTAAATTGAGTTTCAGGCACGGGTGGGCTCTAGCTTGGTTTTATAGGAGGACGTATTGCAGCTGATGGCATGAAGTACTGAAAGGCATTGCAGAATACAGCTGCTACCCTACTGCTGCAAAAGCAATGTTTGCTTTGTGGTGATGGAAATAGGAATTTATGCAGATGCAATAGTGCTGTGCTTAGAGAAAGAAGCCAGTTCAATCGGCCCATTTCTCTCTCCTGTAATAGGATGAAATACCAATGAGTTTTGCACTCAGTTGGCTGTCAGATACTCTTGAGATCATTAGAGGTGAGTTCAGATTGTTGAGTTAATATCAGTGAGTCTAGGCAGCCAGTTCATCCTGTAGTGAATAGGAAACAGTGGAACTGGAATTCAGGAGGTAAACCCTTCTAAATTAAAGCCTTCTCAACAACTGCAGCTTTAGAGACCATTATCATTTAGTCTAGCTAAATCTATCATTTGAGTAATTTTGCTGTAAAAGTATAGCTGAACATAAAACATTTAAATTGTTGAAAATCTAAAAATCGTAAAGGATTTGAAAAATCCTGGACGTCAGAAGAGTTCATGAAAGCTCTTTGAAGAATAGTAAGGGAGAGAGTTTAGGACTCAGTGATCTAGGAATATGAAGAAATTGTTTAATAAACATATCAAAAATAACCAGCAATGGATAATTTTTTGGTTTTAAGTTCAATAAGCAGGTTTTGGCATGGTGATATGACATAAGAGCATTTGCAGTAGACTTACCAGAGTGTGTGTGGTCATTTGGGATTATTATAGGAGCAGGTTTGCATAAACAGGCCCTTGATCTACCGGCTGAGGGGAAGGCATTTTTGAAACTGCCTTGGAATTCCCTCAGTCACAGTAGTAAGCACAATCAGTTCTCATCCTTAAGCACTGAGGATGCAATCTAGACAAAGTTAGAGAACCATAAGCACAGTTACACAGGTACAAGTTCTGTCTCCTGTCTTGGTCACTGGGTGGTAACAAATGCTTAGAGCAAGCATATAACTTAAACAACTATATTCAAGGAGATCTTGCCTCTGGGTTGTTTGTCTTTGGTGGATTGTCTCTGAATTTGTCACATCTCTATTTGATTATAAACCACTGTGTCCTGTGGCAATGAGTTATATAATTTAATTATTGCTTTGTGTGTGTTTCTCAGGGTTGGACAGTTTCTTTTCATTTACTCTCAGCTTATCAACTGGTAACTTCATTAGCTGATTCTGAA
Source organism: Todus mexicanus (assembly GCA_013389965.1). Lineage (NCBI taxonomy): Eukaryota > Metazoa > Chordata > Aves > Coraciiformes > Todidae > Todus > Todus mexicanus. The sequence goes on along the minus strand of WEIS01037139.1, from coordinate 10,283 downwards.
TTTTGTATAATTAGGAACAATAGGTTGTCATTCCACATTTCTCCTCACATCAAATGTGATGGTATAGATGTGTGTTCTACTTTCTTCCCCATTGTTTCTTTCTTAAGTTGAGGAATTCGTATCTGATTGATTTTGGCATGGAGCTGCATACTGAGAGTAAATCAAATTCTGTGGCTGCTGTGTGGAAACCATCAGGCCATTCACTTCATTTGGCCGCTCAAAATGGGGAGGAAATTCAGTGATGTCAGCTACTACTAGACTATGGACAACCCAGGCTATTTCAAAATGTGTTGTGTCTTTACAACTTATGAATAAGGGCATCTTATATTTTCAGGTAGTAATCAGCCTATTCACATAACAGGGCAGTGCCTTGACTCTCATCAAGGACACATCTTCCCTAACACAGCCTGGAACTTGGACTGAACCAGCTTGTCTCCAAAACTTTCACTTGCAGTGGGGACTATTACAGTATAAATAGGTCTATGCAGTCCTAATATATCTTTCTGAGAGGCTATTGAATGGCTCCCATAACATTCAGGGGATGCATTATAGTGCCTACATTTTAGTGTCTTGGAAGCTACTGTTAAATGTAAGTAAAGCAAGGATGAATGTTGCATATCAATGCCAGTCAGCAAATCAATAGCGTAAGAAGAAAAACACCTGTGTTTTAGCTAGTGTCTTCAGTTGAGGGGGATCTACTTCTGCTTCTCAAACTTGTTATTTTCCTAAAATTAGAGGTGATCAGTTTGATACTTTGCTGTTGGATGAAAATGACTTTTGATTTACAATGTTGGCATAACATTAGCAGGCAGAAAACAGCAGCCATAACTGAAGCCGCTTCACTGAAACAGGGCAAGATAAAATGAGGTAACTCTTTCAGTATTACCTTGGTTTTATTCTTTTCAGCTGACAGTCTCAGGTATTTATTTCTTCTTGGATTTCATTGGTGTTATTAAACACAGAGAAGCAAACCCTCTATGGAGATCAGATTTTGTTAAAGCCGATTTGCCTGTGGCCATTTAAGAGATGACTTTTGCTTGGCTTTTTACTTGTTAAAGATATTCTTTTTTTTTTCTTCTTCTTCTTCTCTCTCTTATCTACTAGAGGGGATGTTCTAAAGGAGCATTTTATTCTTGAAGTTTGATTATGAAAAACAAAGTGTTTGATTTAGGTTAATAAATGATCAAACATTAACTCTATCCTAAGACATTGTGAGGAATTCAAGTATGGTGGAAGGCACCTGAAGTTAGCCCATGGTAGGAGGCTCATTTTTCACTGGATGTTTCTATACAGAGAATGAAGAATTGACCCCTACTGCAGCTGAAAGGCAGAAAGGGACCTGGGGGTGCTGGTTGACAGCCGTCTGAATATGAGCCAACACTGTGCCCAGGTAGCCAGGAGGGCAAACAGCGTCCTGGCCTGCATCAGAAATAGCATGGCCAGCAGGAGTAGGAAGGTGATCATGCCCCTGTACTCAGCACTGGTAAGACCACACCTGGAATACTGTGTCCAGTTTTGGGCACCATGGTATAAGAACAACATAGAGGTACTGGAGAGGGTAAAGAGAAGAGCAATGAAACAGGTTAGGGGATTGGAGAGCATGTCTTATGAGGAGTGGCTGAGGGAATTGGGTTTGTTCAGTCTAGAGAAGAGAAGGCTGAGAGATGACCTTGTTGCTCTCTACAACTACCTGAAAGGAGGTTGTAGAGATGAAGGCGCTGGCCTCTTCTCCCTTGTAACTGATGACAGGACAAGAGGAAATGGCCACAAAGTTGTGCCAAGGGAAATTCAGATTAGATATTAGGAAAAATTTCTTTAGTGAAAGAGTAGTTAAACATTGGAACGGTCTGCCCAGGGAGGTGATGGAATCACCATCTCTGGAGGTATTAAAAAAGTAAGTAGATGTGGCACTTCAGAGCATGGTCTAGTGCCTGTGGAAGTGTTAGGTGGAAGGTTGGCCTTGATGATCTTGGAGGTCTTTTCCAACCTTGATGATTCTATGATTCTATGAATTTCAACAGTTCATTTGAATTGCCTTCTGGAGGGATCTGTGTCTCTGCAGTGGCTAGGTAAGGAGTCTAGGAAGACTAACTAATTTGCTTTAAATACACAAACATGTGTGACTGCCTCCGTCCCTGGTTGAGTCCAGAGATGGGGAGATTTTTTTCCTGAGCAGGCTGGTAATGAACACAAATTGGTCAGTCAGAGAACACACAGCCCTGAAGGATGAAGTAGCCTTGTCAGGCTTTTGTGAAATCCCTTCAATTCAGGTTTGATCAATATCAATGTGAGAATATTTTGTATAGCTCATGTGGAGACTAGCAGCCAGACATCATACAGAACTGAACCTGTTGCTCTGCACGACTGAGCACATATGGGCTTCAGGTTAAACCTTCTGCCTCAGAGGCCACTTTCATACTAATAAAACATGTTTGGGTCTGGTTTTGGTACTAATGGCCTGTGTCTATGCTATTAAATACCTCTTGTCTCCAAAACAGAGTAGCCATACATGTACATTGGGCAAGGTTCTTGATCTGTGTCAGCTCCTGAGCTGTACCTAGGAATTAGTTGGAAGACTGTTAGCTGGTTCTGGTCAGAACCTTACTGAGGACATGCCTTGCAATTTAACGCTGCTATGACTGAGTCCTGCTTCCTGGGATTAGTCCCAGACACTGCTCAGCTTATGTATGTCATCATACCCAGAAACTCTAGTCGAAGCTTTGCTCATTGTCATCCACCTGGGAGTTCTTGCACTACCTTTCTATACTGAGCTGTTGATATGGAAAAAAAAGGTTCAACAGCCTTAGTCTTTCACTGTTGTGATCCTTCACACCACATTCTGACTATGGTAGCTGGTGAAAAAAAGTTGTGTAGTGGTCAAATGTGTCTCTGATCATTTAGTTCAGGATTCTCCAGGCATTAGTCATGGAATTTGATAAAACAGTATAAACTTGGTTAGGGATTTGGCAGTTCACTAAACCAAAAGGTCAGTTGCAGGTCTTGGAAACAAAGTTTTACTCAGAGTTCAATTTTTCCTCTGTCATGTAGCTGTAGGGGTTATGGTACAGCTACAGGAAGACTGATGAAGGTGTGGGGTTCATTCTTCCTTCATTTCTTTACCATGTATTCCTGTTTTGATAAGCCATCACTGTACTGCTCCACAGAGATGTGGATCTTTCATAATGTCAGTGGCAGAACTTTGCTACTTTCTTTCTCATTCCTGGAAATGGCATCTCCTTAACATGAAATGTAACCCTTCACATTCGATTACAGCAGTGGTAGGAGGTGTGTGATCAAACATTTACATGACTCTACCTCTTGGTTACATAAAAGAAAACAAATGTAATTCTCACCTACATACTTTTATCTTTTTATGAGTGAAACTGCTTATAAGCCAAATAAGCCAGAAGGCAAACTGCAACATATTAAGGTGAGAGAGAAAAAGAAAAACAACCCCAATATTTTCAGAGTAATGTGTTAAATTTGAATACATTTAGAACTTAGTGATACATATAATTAGTGCTGGTTGCCGTGGTTACAGAGTCAAAGCTACAGAAGTTGCAGCTCCAATTCTTGTCACTGAAAACTCTACTTAAATCAGAAATGGAGTGGATCCAGGTGGCAAATATTCGGATGCTGGAATTGGCATCACCCATCTTGTGTCCAATCTGTTAGTCACATAAATTAAAACAAGTCAAGATTTGTAGTTTCTAATTAATGTATTTGGTAAGTAAGAATGTAACTGCCACTGAAGAGGAAAGAGGAACAATTTAATGTCTCTACGATATACTGTGTGAATACCCTGCTGTTTCCTGGTCATTTCCCTACCTCCTTTGTTCTGCCTCCTTTCAACATACTTTTCCCTGTTTTCCACTTTCCAGTGCCCTATCCCACCTTCTTTGCCTTTGCGAGTACTTCACATTTTCAAAACATTCAAACTATACCCAAGACTCTTCCTTTTCATAGCTTGCAAATTTTTTACATCTGTAGTCTGATTTTCCTTCTTACCCTTCTCTTATTCTCTGTATTTGGGGCAACAAAGCTACTTGCATGGTTTTATTGTCTGAGCCACCATCAACACATCATCCCTTCCTGCTAGTTTTACTCTGCTGATGTGTCTTTTCTTAACTGGCAGATGACTTCACAGGGTCAGGGATGGTTGCCTCTCATCTTTGTACACACCTAGCATAGTGAAGACTTGTCAGAATCTAGAGTTTTAAATACAGTGATGGCACCTATAAAACAACTGTATTTAGTTTGGTCTTCCAGTTATGTTCATTAGTTGTATGAAAGGGGGCTGTGTGTGTATTATTTATTTCAAGAAAGAAATTGAAGATCTGAGCAAAATTGGAAATTACTATATTATGGGAAAGGGTGCCCTTTCAAATCTTGTTACAAACTGCTATAAAACTAGCATACTCTGAAATTTTGACTGGAGTGAAAATTTTACATATATTTCATGCTGGAGAGATTCTGTTTCAACAAAATAAATACTTTTTAATTCTTATTTGAGTGTTGCTAGTGAATCTATTTTGTAATACAAAGCTCTCAAGAAGAAAATTGAGTTAAATTTGAGGCTTCACCAGATTATTTTACTTTGTCAAAATGAATTTTTTTTTGAAATCCACATTTGCCCATAGAAAGCTCAGAAAACAGTATATTCCAGTGCAAGAGTGTCCTATAGGGAAATGTTTAACCTGTGGTGTTACACTGTGACTCTGATTGTTCTCCACAGCACATCCTGTGCACCCTTATGGCTCTGTTTGTTTGACCGGACAGTAGCATATTATCAACACCAAAACCAAGGAAAACAGAAATGAACTGTCTCAGAAAGGTATAGTTTGTTCCATCCTCTGCTATTAGTTGCCAGCCAAACCCACAATTACCACCTCAACCGATTGGGTTTTGTTTGTTTGTTTTTTAACTTGGCTTGAGGATGAATTGCACCAAACCTCAAAACTTTATATCTGTCTGATCAGAAACTTTCCTGAGCAGCACTCATGCAGTGAGCTTGAGGACTTCTGACCAGCAGGAGGACCCCTGAGGTCCCTGGTTGCTCTGGAGATTTGGTTGATGGATTTGCTGTTGGCCAAAACATCCCTACTCCTGGCAAGTCACAAAGAATTCAAGGACACGCAGACAGAGCTTGTTGAAGGGGAAATACTTCAGACAAACAAACAAATGAAAAATAATTCAGTACAACTTTAAAAAGCAGAAAGTTTTCTGTCACATCACAGTCTGCTCCAGTGTAGGACAGACATGTGTCACTCAGGATTTAGTTCTTTAGCTTAACAGATCCTCGGAGAACTCAAATAAAAAAAGGAAACAATAATCAGTGTCAACTGGGCAACAAGAAAAGGCAAGTACCTGACTTATTACATGAATGTGGGCTGATTATTTATAACATCTGTACATGTTTTGTACTATAATATTATGAAAAAGAGAACCTACCGTCTTCAGGGAATATAACAAAATACGCAAAGACCAGAATTTTTTCTTTCTTTGCATAATGGACAAAGGTTAAAGAAAAATAGCTTTGAACTTGCATAATTTCAGGGCTTTTTGCATAATTATTAAATAATTGAATGCACAAATAACAGCCATAATCATATACTGGGCTGGTGTTGCAATTAAAAGTAAACCCTGATTTTCAGAATATTTACCTTTATGATAAATGAGCTGTTAGTCCAGTCCCTTACTTTTGTCCTGTTTTCATTTTGTGCAGTTATTTAAACAAAATAAACACCACATTGTACCATAAGAACTGAGAGCAGGAGATTTGTTGAGATATACATAACAAAATCATTCAAGTCTCACCACCCTCTGTGTATTCTCCTTCACAAAATGCTTGTGATAAACATAAAAATAATACATGAAGATCAAATGCATATTTGTATTCAGATGAATTGCTAATACTTAAAATGTTATTTTTGCTTATAGAGACGTTTAGTAATGCTTTTTAAGACTGCAACATTCTTTGCAAGGAGCATCGGCACATTCAGTGGAGGCTGCTAGAGGAATGCTTTGCAGACATGTCACTGCTGGGATTAATACATGTTGGAATTTCAGGAATAGGCTGATTGATAGCTGTCCTGGCTTGGGTTAGAACAGAACAATTCTGTTCCATGATTTTTATGTTTCAGCTAAGTCTGTCTAAAGTTAGCAGCATGTTTACCAGACCGAGTCTGCTTCTAGCAATGTTAACGCTCTGTGTTTATAGTTAGTACCAAGGAACGGTATGTGAACCAAGGTTATTGCTAGATTTTGTGTACCACACTGAGGGGTACAGAAAAGTAAAGCCTGCACCTTCAGGGAGGAGTGAACAGGACAGGTGACCCTAAATTAGCCAGTGAGGTATTCCATCCCATATATGTCATATTCGATATAAAGCTGAGGGNAAAGCTGAGGGATCACGAGGGTCTCGGCCCTTCTCTCTTGGCGCTTTCACCATTTTGCTCCTTTTTGCCCTTTTCCCGTTCCTCTCGGATTGAGCTACTCTCTCTGCTTCGGGACTCTTCCTCGCTCGGTTTGGCCTTGGCAGCTTCAGCTTTGCCCTGAGGCCTCCGGCCCCGGTCTCAGCCCCCGGCTCAGGCCTTGGCTGGGCCCCAGGTTCTGGGCCGCATCCCTGAATCCAGCTCCTGGTTCCCGTCTGCTTCTGGGCCCTTCCACAGCATCAGTGGGGACAGGGATGGATTCAGCATCAGGAGGTGTTTGGTTCGATACTGGTTTTGTACATATTTGTATATGTTTACTTTTTATTATTACTGTTATTATTATTTTCATTTTTTTTTTAGTAAAGCTGTTCTAGTTTCCTTTCCTAATCGATAAGTCTCTCTCCTTTATTTCCTTTCTTCCCTTTTTGGGTGGGGAGCAGGGAGAGAGCGTTCTGTTGCAGATTTGGGGGTGCCCTGACCCCAAACCATAACAATAGTGCAAATGAGTATTCTTTGAAGAGGTAGCTTTTGAGTTTTTCCACAGAGAATGAACAATTTAATGTCAATTACAACAAAAGAACAACAATTAAAATGTCTACATTTACTGTTAGTATGTTTAGGGCAGTCAGAAGTTGTGGACTAGTGAATTTCTACTTGACGATCCAACTCCTTCAAAGACAGAACCTTAGTGAAAAGTAGTCCTGTGTCATTTTTTTTGGATTTCTGGTCATATATATGTTAGTGCTTGATGCCTTGCAGAAATGATTACAAGCATTGGGTGATGGGCATTTAGTAGCCCATCACCATGATAACTGAACTTCAGCTTGAGATGGAACATACAAGGGATCAATAAGAGATGAGCCTGAATATGTTGCCTGTTGGTTGCTCATGATACAGGAAAAGGGGCTAAATCCAGTAAGGGAGCAGTGGGAGAAAATGTCTTTTTACAAGTAGTGGGTTTGTGCCTCCCTGTATTTCTTTGAGCCTGGCTCATGCTGTTGAGAAGGCTCTACCATCAGCATATATTTGGATAATGGTGTTTTAGACTGGCGCTTTTTGACTTCAGAAAATTATACCAGCATTGGAAGGTACGGCCAGATAGGGCCATTTATCATATTTGTATTACATTGCCTTGTGAGAAATACTTGTAAATATGTGGGGAATAACACTTAAGGAGATATTTCCAAATGACCCAAATGCAAAATCTGAAAAATAGTAGTGGATGCTTTAGAGGTCCATTGTGCAAGCTTAAACATATTTTTGAAATATGTTCTCTTTATTTCTGCTAGAATGAATTGTGTGTCATTTGTTTTTTTCTTCCCCCAGCTATTATATTCAAACTTTTAAAAATTTATTCAGTCCCTTTTACTGAAATGTGCATGTTTAGGTTATGTAGCAAAATATATAACAAAAATACTAGATGCAAATCCAGTACAGGATACATTAAGTAACTAATTGTTACTTTTAGAATAGTGAAATCAAAATGATTAGCTACATTTTTACTTTCCTTACCATAAAATAAGCTCTCTGTCCGCAAAATCATGTATTTCTTTTTAAAATTTTATCCCCAAACAAGGTTTTTTCACTGATGAGTTCTAAAAATTAGGTTTATAATGAAAACTCTGTCACTTGCTTAACTACAGAGGTTCAGAAACCACTATAATTAGTCCGATGAAAGTAGCAGATGAGATAAGTTTGGCATTTCAGCATCTATTTAGGTATTTTGCATCATTTCTTTTACAGCAATGAACTAAAAGTCATTATTTTGCTGCTGTGTGTTATTTTACATTTGAATAATTTTATAAAAAAAGTTTTTCTGATTCTTCACCACAGAAGCCTCAGCTACATAGTTCAGATTCCTCAAGGGATTCAGACTTAACCATTAAACCCAATGGTGATAACGTGGTAGGATAATGACCTGTGGAGACTGGCTGGCCCCACACTCTCAAATGCAACAAGAGCCTTCCTTTCTGTTTCTGTCTCCAAGCAGCTGCTTTGAGGATGGCTTATACCTTCCTGCCCAAACTTCTGTTTCCCTTGACCCAATCTTCTCTTACTTACAGTAATAAAAAAATTTTAAGATCCTTTAAATTGTTCCTATATGGAGATTCCTTAAAAAATACATACGTTGAAAGATAGGAGATTTTTTTTTTTCCCCAGTGGAAATCCCTCAGAACCAGCAGAAACAAAAAATACAACATTGTTTGAGGATGTGCCTGCTCACTGCAGGGGGGTTGGACTAGGTGACTTTTAAAGGTCCCTTCCAACCCAAACCATTCCATGATTCCACGATTATGGAAATTGTCCCTGTTAAATATAAGTTTATGAGAAAGTTGGTGTTACCTCCACTGGGCTTTCTAGCATCCATGCGAGCAAGAAAGAACTTCATACCAGAGAATGTCTACTACTGGGACCAATATCCTGTGTTTTGCTGATATTCCAGCTAACCCTTTTGGTGGTGATTTTGATTTCTTAATGACTGTAAAAAAGGAATTCAGCACCTTGTACCTCTTACAGATAAACTATGTGGGAAGTAATCATGGAAAATATGAAAAATGGAAACATAGCAATAGAGGGCCTAAAGCACTCTTGCATGCCTTGACATTTTAAATAGGCATCTCTAAGAATAACAACAAACTGGGTGAATGCTTTCAGAGGACTATGTGGTCTCTTTTAAGATGCATTGGGGTTGGGTTGAAAAGATTACTGAACCTTTCTAGGATTATCTTCCAAAAGTTTCTGGTAGAGTTGTTACTGAAAATATATTTTCAGACCATCCCCCAAAGCATATGCTTGTGCAGTGCTATGTGGAAGCTCCCATAGCTTTCTCCTATCAAGTTTGCACAAACTAGCAGAAAACAGGATTAATGCCTGTCTCTAGCATAAAGACAACTTGAACTGAATTCGAAGTGTAGCAAAGTGTAAAGATAAACAGGCTAGCCCGGCATGGAATTTGACCTTTGGTCAGATAATCTGTAGATAGTCAAAAATTTCAGACTGAATGTGGAGGGTGGAATTGTGTTTTTCTCATTTGTAATTTGAAGATTTGCAGTAACACAAAGATGCTATTGAAAAAAATAAACTGACTGAAATTCTGTGTGAAGTTCTGTAGTCATTAGTCCAGTACCTGCTGTGGTGGAACCATAATGAAATTGCAAATATAGGCTGGCAATTAAGGCTCTTTTAGCAGTGGGAACTCAAGTTCATATGAACAGCTTAGAGCCACAGGGATAAAAATTATCTAGCCATTGTTCTTAAACTCAGCTACTTCTTCATAGCTGGAGGTTAGAAACAGAGTAGAGTGGGGTATGGAAGTTTTCTCTAAGAGGTGAGCAAGGTGACTTTGAAGTAAAGGACCACTGTTAAGAGAATGAAAGTGCCTTAATAGGGAGATGTAGCCTCTACTTTGTTTTAGGACTAAATGGAAGCTGTTTTGGTTTTAAGGAACAAGGTGAGATGCATTGCCTCCTCAACACACTCTCTTTTTCTGCATAGATACAGAAGGCAGAGGAGATACCCTCTAGTTTGCTATCGATTAATAAAGAGGAGGAGATAAAACAAAGAATTAGAGGAGCAAATTTTTGTCTCTGAAACCAGGACAGCTGCTTTNTTGTCTCTTAACCCAGGACAGCTGCTTTTTTCTATTTAGCCTGAAGGCAGACTGTGGACTGCAGCATTTGGTATTGTCTTATCATGACAGAATAAACCAGGACAAAATAAATGGTTTGGTTTTTGAAGTGGATCGAAGACTCTACCAGATTTGTCACTGCAACAGTTCCAAGAATGTCTGGGGAGCTGCAGTTTGTCAACAGAGTGGCTGGTGAGTTATTTATTGTAAAAAAAAAATCC
>WEIS01037135.1:0-22229 GCA_013389965.1 Todus mexicanus | reverse complement strand
TTTCTTTTCTTTTTTTCCTGTTTGTTGGGGATTTTTTTATTATTTAAAAATTCGTCTGTGGTTATTTTGTAACTTATATTTTGCATTTCTATTGCCATATCAAAAGTGCATAGTTCTAATATTAAATGTGAGAATTAATTCACTGGAGAGACAGATCTGCTGAAGTGAATGAGTATTCAATGTGAATAAAGCTGCCAGAGCCTTCATTAAAAAGTCTCTGTTAAGACCAACGAAAATCTACCAATAACTATCAGTTGTCGAACGTGCTAAAAATACACTTTCAGTCACAGTTGTTGAAAAGTTATATAGTTGTTGCCTCAGATAGTATTGCTATAAGTGACAACCAAAAAAAAAAATTAACAAAAGAGAAATCAAACCATTGATGACATGAATGGCGCACACTGGCTTACATGATGGCAAATTTATCTACACGGGTATAGAAAAAAAGTGAATGTCACAAAGTAACCTGCCAAACTCAGTTTCTTTTACACTGACCTAATGTTCAGTTTGACTCAAATAGTCTGTGTTTAAAATCAAGTGTCTGGGTTAAACTGCACAGTGGATCATAAATAGTCTGGGTTGCTTCACCCACTTTCAGCATACAAATAAATGGATCCCCTACAGTGACACGTGCAAAGGAAGCTAAGGATGGATGAATCTGTTCAGTTTTGTATGCCAGACTTAGAAAAAAAACAGAAAGCAGGTCTAACAGGTGCAGCAGCCTCTCAATCATTCAACTTTTAGTTCTTTAAAAAAGAACAGTCATAATGTTTTTTTAAGAGAGGAGAACTAAAAGACATTAGAGAAAAGAATTTACCATTTCATAAAAGCTCATAACCATTCACCTTGTTCTGAGATCAGCCCTAATGCTGCCCTGGATAAAGAATGTTCCTGTTGTGAGCAGGAGGTAAGCTTAAGTATTACATTCCCTCTAGCCTTAAAATTTAGGAGTGCAAGAATTACATTGGTTTGGAGACCAATCAAATCTTAAATAGTGAACTGCAGATATTGTACTAGTGACTGAATATTCTGCTAAAGTTTATAAAAAATCCCAATGCTTGAATATATTTGCAGTAACTAGGGGAGCAGTCCTGAGAAACAAATGTATACAAATTTCCATCTGTTCACAGAGACAGAATAAAGGGCTACATTCAGCAAATACATGTCTTATGATGAATACTTCAATCAGCTAAGAATAATAATGCAGATTCAAATGTCTTTCCTACAGGCTTCTCTCTCAACAAGATGTGAGCTCTCACATGATCTGAGATTCCCAGGACCAGGCTGGCTTTTTTGGGGTGTATCCACATGAATGCAACTGAGTAATTACACAACTGTATGTACAAAAGACAGTTCAAATCACACAAAGAAACCTCCAAAATTAAGAAGCTTTACCAGATAAGGTAGTATTGCAGGGAGTAGAGCATAAAAATGATAATCATAGAATAGAATCATACAATTGCAGAATTATTTTTGTTGGAAAAGACCTTTAAGATCACCAAGTCCAACCTAGCACTGACAGGTCACCGCTAAGCCATGTTTCTAAGCACCACATCTACAAATCTTTTAAATGCCTTAAGGGATGGTGAGTCAATCAATTCTCTAGGCAGCCTGTTCCAGTGCTTTAAAAACCTTTTCGTGAAAAAATTTTTCCTAATATCTAGTCTAAACCATCTCTGGTGCAATTTAAGGTCATTTCCTCATTCTATCACTGAATCTAATCTACTTCAAATTAAATTTACCTGACTTCTATTTGACACCAGAGTGTCTATAATGAAGAATTTGTGTACAGGATCTTGGAAGGAAGATTAAATAAAAAATAAATATCCAAAATAGAACTCAGAAATTACCTTCCAGGACTGAACATAACTTGAAAACATATAAGCTACAAAAATCTAAGGTATCATGAGCACAAAAAAATATATACTTACACAACATAGTCCATTTAAAAAAGCTTTTCTGAACAGACCCGGAACTGCAGGTTGTTCCAGAGCAACATCTCATCTTTTTTATCCCTTAGGCTAAAAGAAATAGTGTAATAATTAACATTCTTTTAAAGTAGCTTTGGTGAGTGAATAAAGTCCTGTTTTCACTATCTTATATAACTTGCTGGTGGTTGTCAGTATGTGTGAAGCTATTACTACTTTGTTACATTACTGGCTTGACATACACATTAAAACTACTGCAAACAGACACAAAACAGAAAGGAAAGTACATGTAAGTAGCCCGATTCACTTTTAATCGTATTTCACAGAGAGAATCATTATGCTTCCGTGTGATAACACTAAGCAGCTTTGTGACATTTGAAACAATGACTCTTGCATTGTTTGGGGTTACTTTCAGTGAGTGTTGAGAATTTCCTTGCACTAAGAATCATAAAGTATTCAATTCCAACTGTGCAAAAGAGTGTAGGTATTTAAAATACAGATTACTTTGATGTTGCTTCAAAAATTTTGTTAGGCTTGACCGCAGCACCTTCTCTATCTTTATATTAATATTTAGGATTTATTTTTCAAAAAGTATTAGCAGAATCAAGGAATCTAAAGCTTCTTTTTCAAAGAGTTTTTTTGCTTGTGTTTTGTTTGGTTTTTTTCCAATGGGAAGAGATAATTTAGATAATTCATCTAATCTAATTTTCCCTGGTAAAATTAGACATCTGATGTGATCTAGACCTTTGGGATTACAGGACTGGCTAGCACTCTAGAACCCACTGTCACGTTTTCAGGATCTCTCTCTAAGAAATGGCTACAGAAAAGCAACTGCAAAGAGATTTATTCTCTCTGGTTTAGACCCTGATACAGATAGAGTGGATTATCACTGAAGGCTCTGTTTCTCTTCTGACTTGAGAGCAAATGAGAGACCTAACTGTGGCATGACATTTAACTGTTAGATGTCCAGAGGTACATGAAATAAGTAGCATCCTCATGGTGGGTCCCTTTGGTGATGTCACTACTAGATTGTTTTTCGCCAGGTGAATGCATTCCAGTTTTTCTTAAAAAAAAAAAATATGTTTCTTCTTTATTATTATTTTTTTAAAACTTTTTTTTCTGCAAATGAAATGAAAATACAAATGCAGCTGTGCTTGAGACAAAGGTCAACAGTGCTCTGGAAAGATATCTTTTACACTGGTATACTAATCCCTGGTAAGAATCTACATGGAATTAGATTATTAAAACCAATGGAGAAAAAGAGGGGAATAGCAAGGGGTGTGAAAGGGGCAGCAGGATCTGGAGAATCAACAAATGGTTATGGGACTGGTACCAGAGCCAGGGATTTGTGTACTTAGACCATGGGACTCTCTTTGAGAAACCTGGTCTACTGGGGCTGATGAGGTCCATCTTTCAGAGAAGAGGAAGAGCATCATAAGCTTCCCAAGCTGATGAAGATGGCTTTAAACTAAAGTTGCTCAGGGAGAGGAAACTCAATCTGTGCCACTCCTGCCAGTTCAATGGCAGTGGCAGTAATAAATGCCCAGAGCCTGAAGAAGGTTCACAGGTCCACAGGAGAGCACCTGAAGAGCATCAGGAAGGAATTTCAACCACTCCAGACAGTAAGTCAGCTTCATTGGGGGCCAATCTTAAATGCCCCAATGCAAACATAGGTAGCATGGAGAATAAAAAAAAGAGGAGTTAAGAGACATGGGCATGCCCATTATGACCCAGACAGTTTGGATCGATGGGCTAAGGTCAACCGTATGAGGGGAAGTCAATTTTAGGATGGGGGGTGGTCTCAGCCAGTGCCAGTTGACACATTAAGGCCCCACTCAGCTCTGCCACCAGTGGTGCCGGCTTCACCCAGGCCCCTCAGCAGCCTCAGTAGCTGCCACCAGCTGCTGGCCCCAGCACAACCAAGCCACTTTCCTGTCTNGCCCGAGGCCTCAGGGCAAAGCTGAAGCTGCCAAGGCCAAACCGAGTGAGGAAGAGTCCTGGAGCTGAAAGAGCACCTCGATCCGAGAGAAATAGGAAAAGGGTCAAAAGAAGCAAAATAGCAAAAGGGGCAAAAGAGACCGAGACCCTCGTGATCCCTCAGCTTTATACTGAATATGACATAAATGGGATGCAATACATGGTTGGCTAATTTAGGGTAACCTGTCCTGTTTGCTCCTCCATGAAGGTGCAGCCTTCACTTTTCTGAACCCCCCCAGTGTGGTACACAAGATCTAGCATTGACCTTGGGATGCATACCAATCCTTGATACTAACTATAAACATGGAGCGTTATCACTGCTAGAAGCAGACACTGTCTACAAAAGATTTTCAAACAGTGCAGTTGGTAAGAAGAGACTTAGCTGAAAAGTAAAAATCACTGAACAGAATTGTTCTGTTCTAACCCAAACCAGGACATTAGTTCATTGAGTTATTATTGCTTGCTTGACTTAAATTCTAAGTAAAATACATAAAAGATGTTAAAAATGCACATCTCCTAATCTGAAGACACAATAATGTATGTCCATAGCGGATATCTAAAATTTAAGCACTATTACATCAAGTTAATTCAATGTCAGCAGCGTTTTTTCATGTGTTCAGAATTCTTATTATCTTTGTTTTAGTCTGTATTTTAAATTATTTGAAAATGGGTTATGAACAACCACAAAGCTGGAAGTTGTGACATACTTTGAAGTAAGAGTGTACAGAAAAGCATCCACTAGCAAATACAACAAGATATTAATAAAGCTGTAATTGACTGAGCAATTTTAGTTTTGCTCCTATTTTGTCGCTTTAGTTTAAAACAAACAAACAAAAAAGGTGAAAATTGAACTACTTTCAGAGTTTAAAAAAACCCCAAACAACAAAAATGTATGCAAATAAACATATATGGCAGCTCAGATTAACTGTTCAGTATAAATACTGAAGTCTGAATGATTCATTGGAAGTAAGAACATACTGAAATAATTACTGGCCTTTACATTTATCAACAACCTCGGTGCTCAAAAAACCTTGGGCTGCAAAAAATCATGGTGGGCCATTATGTCTTACATGATAAAAAAGAATGATTGATTTCAAAATAATGTCTGTCTATGTTTGGAAAACCTGTATGTAAGGAAATGAGCCCACAGAGATGAAATAACATTCAAGGGAGGTAGTACCAGCTGATTTGGACATCACAGCTGCGTAAGAAGTATATATGGTTACCTATTAATTTTGTTCCCACAACTGGGATCTGCAACACATGGTCACAATGTATTTATTGACTTTCAGAAAAGTTTTGTTTGAAAAATGTGTCTTGTCTTTTATTTTCCTGTAGTGCTACATCTTTTCACAAGTTTTCTGAGAGATAGAGATATTAGTACAGTCCTCAGGCCACTTCATTTACTAAATCCTCAAATTCTGCTTAAAGAAAATAAGTGGATGACCATCACACTCCACCCCTCAAAAAAAACCCCCACAATAAAAAAACAAACACATGAACAAACAAAAAAACCCAAACAAACAAATAAAAAACCAAGAAAGGAGACTCCATATATTTGATACAGATTTTAGATAATATATAGAAAATGTTCTAATGTACTTCCACAGAGTGGATGCTGAGGCACTGTGGTAGCTCAATGTCTTTAGTTTAGACACCAAAGCTCAGATCTCACTTGGCTAGTCATTTCTTCACAGCCAGAGACAGAGAGGAATGACTGCTGAGGAAGATCTTAAATGAGTTGAAGAACTCTGGAGATAACAGAGTCATCCGCTCATATTTCCTCTCAGCTTGTTCTTTGCCAGCTTCTCATAAGTATCACTACAGAATGGGAATGTGCATTTCTCTCTCTTTTTCAGAGATTTAAGAGGATTTCTGCTGAGACAAAATTCCTAGCTTAAGCAACAAATAAGTATGACAAATCTATCTCTTCCATTCCATTTAATCTCCAGTAACTGAGTCCTGTACTCCTTTCCATGTTTGGTGTTTTGGGGGTTTATAACTTGCTGTCTGCAAATCGTGACACTAACAATTAGAAATATCAGGAATAACTGGCTATGAGTTGTTTAGATTTCACATTCAGTTTACCAGATATTAGTTGTCATTCAAACCCAAGGAACAAAGCATGGGTTTTGGGGGGGATTTTGTTTGGTTACAATTTCTTCACTGAATCTTATAAAATTTCTAGTAATGATCTATCTTTAATGATACAAAACATTTGCAATTCAAATAGTCTTCATATTTTCTACATCATAAAATGGTTTGAGTTGGAAGGGACTTTAAAGATCATCTAGTCCCAAACCTCCTGCCATGGGCAGGGACACCTCCCACTGGATTAGCTTGTTGTTATTATTAACATCTGCAATATGTAAGATAACATCTTGCTATTATTCTAGAAATGGTTTAGTATATCACTGGATCTGCAAAACGCATGCATATGTATTTGTCTTGCACATATTATGAAAATCAGATTAACATATGCATGAAACAGGTATGTTAAGAATACGTGCTTATTTAAGTAAATGAAAAAAATTAAATAATACATATCTAGAATTTTGAGTGAGAAAACACAATTCTGTATTCACTTCTTCTGAAGAAATGTTTAAATATTTAGGAAATCACAAAATTAAATGGTCATTGTCAGCTAGACTCAGAATGATCAAAATCCTGAAAAGGGGTAATATGCCCTGAAGCTAAACTCTGAACTATAATTTTACTATAATTTTGAAGGAATTAGTCTAGATGGCTTTATTTTTTGCTTGCTAAAGGAGCAGCTGCTAGTTCCTGTTTTGTGTTAGATCCTCCAGTATGATGAAAATGCTTTCTACAGTGACTGGAATACAGTCTCCAAAGGCGGATCTCACTATTTCTTGTCACTGTGGATTTATTACCTGCAGAAGTGCTTGGAGGGCCCATAATTATGCCAATTCCCACTTGACATTTTAGACCTTTTTGCCACTATCTCAAGCCATCCTAAATTTCAGCATCACACTGCATCATCAAAATACTTTTAGACAGCTATCAAGTAGCACCATGAGGATTAGAGATGTGTAATATCCAGCTATAAATGACTATTACAGCTCTTCCATCTCATGTTTTTGGCCATAGACGTGAAAGCAGATCTATTGAATCTAGGTGATAAAAATTCAGATTAAGAACTCATGTTTTCATTTCTTTTTGGTTTTCTTGCTGTTCACAACCCAAAAATATCATTTTACTGTTTATTAACACATAAATATTCCATCATATCAATACATTTGTTTTACATTTTTAGCAGAATGCTTCACTTCAGTGTTCAGCAAAAACAATCCAACAGATATAATTTTAGTTTAAAGTATTTGCATATTTTGCTAAGAATATTTACTACTCTATACAAGAGCGACGATAAATATGAACAAATACCTACAAGCATAAATTCTGATCTTTATGTATGTACTTTATTGGCAGCAATCTTAGGACAGACGTGTCAAAAGTATTAATGATGTATTCAGGGTTTTCCATTTGTGTATCTGTATACAGGTGAATCATTTCACTAGAAGTCATTTGTGTGGCTATATAAATACCAGATTTTCAAAATCATTGCAGGTGTCAAGTTTCAGCAGCAAAACCTGAAAAGGATGGAATTATTGCATTCTCACTCCTGAAACCGTCAGTTAAGGGAAGCTGGTTTTGTTAGAGTTGTTTGAGACATGAACAATTGAGAAAGCTTAATTTTGTAAGTTCCGTTTTTAGTTCCCCTCACAATGGAAACACAAAAGTTGATCAAAAGTATTTTCAGACTTTTTTTTTTTTGTGGAGAAAATAAGTTTTATAAAAACAAATCAGAATTTAAATTGAAATTGCATAAACTCTTGCACTTTTGACATAACTAGTTCTGGTAAATGAAAAACTTCGACAATTCCTGCTACATATATTTTCAATGAAAAATTGGAAAAAACAATGCCCTACTTTTAAGATAAATGAAAAATATTGACAACATCAGTTTGTTTGTTTGGAGGTTTTTTTAGTAATTAATAAATCCTAACTAAATTCTGTTCAAAGAGTTTCAACCAGCTGCACTGCTTTATTGAACCCTGTGAGAGATAGACCATATACTCAAATTTATCCAGCTCACAGGTGAATGAATGAAAGTCTTCCTGACTTCAATAAGAACTGGATCAGACACAATGTGAAGAGCTATTACTGCAGTTCTAGGACTGACAATCCAACAGAGCAAAAACAATGCACAAAATATGGCTCCTAACAGAAAGCAAAGGAAGTAAGATCAGCGATATCCTCTGTGTTTTCTCCCCTATGACCTACCAGTGGTTCTTCATGCACTTCACAACATGCCAAATTAGGTAAAGTCAAGGTCTCAACTTCTACTTCTTCTTTTTTTTTTTTTTACTGTTCCTGTCTGTAAGTGAAGTGAAAGTGAAGTTTCTGGGACCTTTGGGATAACATACTTGAAACAACTTCATTTTTTCTGCCTTTCTCTACCATAAATAACAAGTATCAGATACACTCTGTAATGAACATAAAGAAATGCTGGAGAGAAGAACCTGAAAACTTGTATTTTATATGTGTTAGTTCAGCCTAGTTTTCCTGCTTTGTCACTGTCTTTAATTTCCCCTCTAGCACTATAAAAACTTCTAGCTGTCTCTTAAATTCATTTATAGTATGTGCTTCAGTGGGCTTACCTGACAACTTATTCCTCACGTTTATTACTTTTAGAATGAAATAGTTGTGCTTGAATACTGCTGCTGTTTCCACTTAAAGGGATATTGTCTACTTATCAGGTTTTGTTTTGGTTTAAATTGACTAATTTTTAAAAATAGACTTTTTTACTGACATATCCCTCTTTAAACCTTATACACAGATCTCGATATCTATAATTGTATCTCTACTCCACCAGTGACATATAGTACAGTCTTGTGGATAGGTTAGAAAGATTCAGCCACCTCTCCTGAGTCAGTGCAGTAGGTGCTGCCACAGTAATAAAGTCTTGCAGTCCCACCTTGCAACAGTATATCATCTTTCCAACGAGCAAGTCAGAGAGATGACTGCACATTTGCCATGATGCTGTGAGTGTGACTACACATCAGCAGAACAGTGAGCTGTCCAGTCACCTAACAATCTAAAAGAAACTGACTGGCATACTAACCCCATATGTCTTTCAGCACTGGAAATGCTTGTGGGTATTTGTAACGTTCATTGAATTGGTTCCCTGTCACTCTTTCCTAAAATAATAAGAGTGAGTGTTTTTTTCTAAAATAAGCCATAAGCAGGCTTAATACAGTTGAAGACTGTGGCAAAACAGTATAAGGAAGGATTGCTTAGAAATTTTTATAATCATAGAATCATAGAATAATTAAGGCTGGAAAAGACCTCTTAGATCATCAAGTCCAGCCTATGACCTACCACCACCACATCAGCTAAACCGTGCCACTAAGTGTGGCATCTAGTCTTTTTTTGAACACCTCCAGGGACGGTGACTCCACCACCTCCCTGGGCAGCCCATTCCAATGTTTTATAACCCTTTCTGTGAGGAAGTGCCTCCGAATGTCCAACCTAAACCTTCCCTGGTGCAGCTTCAGGCTGTCCCCCCTTCTCCTGTCACAAATCGCCTGAGAGAATAGCCCATCCCCCTCCTGTCTACAACTTCCCTTCAGGTAGGTGTAGAGAGCAATAAGGTCCCCCCTGAGCCTCTTCTCCAGGCTAAACAACCCCAGCTCCCTCAACCTCTCCTCGTAAGATTTTCCCTCCAGTCCCTTCACCAGTCTCGTCACTCTCCTCTGGACCCGCTCCAGGACCTCAAGATCCTTCTTGAAGTGAGGGGCCCAGAACTGCACACAGTACTCGAGGTGAGGCCTCACCAGTGCTGAGTACAGGGGCAGAATTACATCCCTAGTCCTGCTGGCCACACTACTCCTGATACAGGCCAAGATGCGTTGACCTTCCGTGCCCCCTGGGCACACTGCTGGCTCATGTTCAGCCGGCTGTCAACCAGCACTCCCAGATCCCTCTCTGCTGGACCGCTCTCCAGCCACTCATCCCCCAGTCTGTAGCTTCTAGATAAGTTGTGGGGTTTTGTTTTTTCTATAAGTATCTTTAACTTTGAGAAAACAGGAAGTTATACGTTAGTTTATTTATTAACACTGAAAACATTAAGGAAAAAACCTCCTTGGTTGAACGCAGGATGGGAACACTGTCATGCTGGCAAAAAGAAGGTCTCAATTAGTCAGGTGCATTTTAAAATTATGAAATCCCATCTGTATGTTTTCACAATACTAACAGGAAACTGGTGAAGCACATTGCAAACAGAAAAATAATTATTTTCTTCTTATTATTAATTACTTTTTAGTATATTCAAAAGAAATTGAAGATCTCCGGTGTAACTTCATCAAAATGTATCATAGGAAATAACCAATTGCTTGAGATGCAACCAGTTGACATGAGAGAAAGGTGTAAAACTGAATTATTATTGGGCAATAATTCAGTCAAAAATTATTCATTCTAGGTTCACTAGGATGAATGATGCAACCAATTAGAGTAATATTTTAAGATTGTTTCAGAGTTCTACATCATAAATGGACATACGGTCTTAGTAGAGAGCATCATACTGATGCTCTTTAATGGTGACTGGTTCTTGAGTGAGAATTTGGTTATCAGTCTCATGCTTTCACAGTTTGCTACTGCTACATATAAGATAATGACATGAAGATAGCTCAACTTTGTTAAAGTAAACTGATTTCTCATTTAAGGACTGGTTTATGTCTGGCATTCTAGCCACGTACATGAGATTAGCTTTCTGGCACATCCTTCAAATTCTTTGTTTTTGCAGATAATACTTTCAAAGTCCAAACCAGATCATCATATCAAAGAGGAGCTGGACTGTTGAACAGATATGCCACTGCTGATACAGGCATACTACAATATTCAAAAGAGTAGAAGAAGGTATTAAATTCTTATTACTATATCCTCTCACTCTTACCTTTTCAAGTGAGGTGATAGAATCATAGAATCATTCTGTTTGCAAGAGACCTTTAAGATCATCAAGTCCAACTGCTAACCCAGCACTGCCAAGCCACCACTAAACCACATCACTCATTGTCACATCTATGCATCTTTTAAACACCTCCAGGGATGGTCACTCAACCACTTCTCTGGGTAGCCTGTTCCAGGGCTTGACAACCCTTTCTGTGAAGAAACTTTTCCTAATATCCAATCTAAACCCCCCCTGGTGCAACTCGAGACCATCTTCTCTTGTCTTATAACTCGTTACTTGGGAGAACAGACTGATCCTCACCTCACTACAACCTCCTTTAGGTAGTTGTAGAGAGCGATAAGGTTACCCTGAGCCTCCTTTTCTCCAGAGTAAACAACTCCAGTTCCCTTAACCACTTCTTGTAAGATTTGCGCTCTAGACCCCAATGATAGATTTTGATCTGTATGGTGAGAAAAAGGTAGTTTATTATAGGGAGAAAAAGGCAATTTATTCAAGCCTTGTTGCTCTGCACAAGTTGTGGCACCTTTAGGTGAAGTTTGTTTTAGCACTTTCAAAAAGTCAAGACAAACACTAGTAACTCATACAAGTAGCTCCACATGAGAATAGCTTTCAAATTACCACCATTTGAGTATCTAGAGTTCAGTGGAATTATATGAACCTTTCAGAATGGACATCAAAATAAGGCAAAATAAACTTCACAAGATAATAAAAAGTGTCCTGTCCTAAAATGGAATAGTGTCTTATTTCGTCAAGTAGCAAAACTGATAAAACTTTCCACCAGATTTTACAGTACAGTACTATGAAATTTCACATATATAAGCTTTACCTGCTGGTAAAAAGAAAGGCAGGTTTTTTGAGCTAAATAGGTTCCTGATTTATTAAGTTACTTTACATGTATGTATAGATGCAGTAATCAAGCAGTGATGATGTCAATCTATTAAGAATAAAGGCTAAAGGGAAGAAAACTGTACAACTGTTGAGATTATGTCCATATTACTCTTTATAATCTACATAGTTTATAGAAAGAGAAACTGTTCCAAAAGGACACTATATTTACATGTTCTGCATCTCCCTGAAGGAGATTTCATCTCTTCTCTCAGTCTGAAGTAGCTGGGATGAACGCAATGAATATACCAACTACAACTCCTGCACAAAATTCGTCCTAGTCATTGCAAAGAACTAACAGTTTCCCACACGAACGGGCTTTGAAGTTCATTTTGCAGTATTTAAATTCAATACATAAACATCTTAACAAAAAATACAATTTATCATTTTGCAAGATTATTGTTGATTTAAGGAGTAACCATTCTTCAATGCAACGGGTTTGTTTGTCAATTCTCAACATACTACTGCAAAATTCTAGAGCTCCTATTTTCTTACTATATTTATATGGTTCCAAGCTTTCTGAAATATGAGAAAACACTTGCTATTTATGTTTAGACAACTGTGAGGAGAACAGTCTTTCACCATTGGTGAATACATATTTTAATACTCTATCTTCTGAGAAAGTATGAGGAAGTAAATTTCTCACATTATTAAAGAAGATTTATCCATACATCCCAGCTAATGAGCTTCTGGGCTAGTTCCTAAATTTGAGTGACATTAGACTGCATATGGAGCCACGTTTCCATGTCCTGATGAGGGTTAAGCATGTTATAATCTTAAAATGGATGTCCTCAGGCATCATCTCTACAGTATGGTTTTCATCATCTTTTAGAAGTTGTTGCCATGGGAATGCTTTATATTGCTCTAAGGACTCACATATTTTTATGCTGTGTGTCATTCTGTCTTTGAACATATGGAGGGAAAACAGCATTCTCTTGACTACATATGAAATCTATCTAAATTTAAATGTCTAGTATGAACCTTGAATGTACAGTTGTCACACAATAATAAGATTTTTTGTTTTGGAATAAGCATTTTTGTAAGAAAGCAAGTATGATGGCGGATAACAGTGAGGAATATTTCTTATACGACCATTCCATCTATATTATTAGTTGTTTATTTTCCATTTCTCTGTGTTAGACATGTATGTAGCCTTTTGAGTTCCTGTATTAGAGTTAGCTCTGTAACACATTTGTGATTTTTTTGGTTTGGGATTGTTGGAGGGATTTTTTTTTTTTGGTTTTCTCATTTTTTTTTTCTTCTCCAATGTTTTTTTCTGAAGCAAAAGAGAAACAGTAATGGTTTATTTAAGTCTGCTATGATGGGATTTTACTACTTGTAGTTTTATGAGGCAATTGTAGTCTAAAAAGAATTACATGAAGAACTGTGAAAACTTTTTTTTTTCTATTTTAAAATTAACTGTCAATATAAAAGAGCACTTTCCCCAGAATCAACAGCACTATATCCAGTAAAAAATAATCTGTCCTCACTGAGTTTTCCTTAATGTTTGAAGGACCTATGAAAGAGAAATACAGCATCATTCTATTTCAGCTTATGAATCTACCTAGAGAACTTAGCTGTGATGAGCAACATACTTTTGATCATAAATACTATGTCATTCTTCTTTTGAATCATCTTTATTCTCAATTGTTCTACCAGCATCCGTACTGACATTAGTGATTTGCTGTGCTGTTAGGACGTAGTTCAGCAAAGTAGTTGAGAAGCGCTTATTTTTAAGCAGGGGAGTAGATCAATCAAGTTACAGTGAAGTGCTTTCATGAATTTTCATTCAAAAGACTTAGGACTAAAGGTCTCTTCACATCCTTCATAATCACCACCTGCATAGTTGAAGTACTTGTACCCATTTGGCAAACTTTTCTTTTTTCCTTTTTTTTTTTTTTTTCCCCAGGTAATACTGCAGATGTAAAGACATAGAGTTTAAAAACCAGGGTTTTTTTTTCATGTTACATATCTTTAGAAAATGTCTTTCTTGCCAACCGAAACACAAGATGACCTCATCAGAAACAGCAATTCAGAAGAAAATTCAGAAGGCTTCCTTGAATTTTTAAATAAATAAGACCTGATTATCTTCCCTATAATACTGTCTTCTAATTATAATAAATGCAGAGAAGACAGAACTGCTGAGGCAGAAAAAAAATAAATCTTGCATTTTATTGGGTTTTTTGTTATTATTTTTTAAGGTAGATTCCCTATCAGCATTTCTGTAGTAATAAGTTTTTGTACAAATAAATGAACATTCAAAAATGGCTAAGAAGCTTTTACAAGATTAGTTTTGACCCTGACAATTTCTAACAATGCGACCACTTCTCATTCAGGAAATTGCAGCTGCCACAGGCATTGAACATCCAATCATTCCGAGCATTATCTTTTGAGATAAATGAGGAAACATATTGGTCTAAAATTTCAAATCTGAACTTCCTGTGGCAAACTAGATCACTATTTTTCTACCCATCATTTAACACAGCATTCACCTTTTGTGACTTAAGAAGTTTCATCATCTATCATATACTGTAGAAGACCTTTGCTACAAGATGAATGTCTATGTTACCAAATTTGCTCCTGTAGTTTGAATAAAGTTAAAATGGAGAATTATTTTTTAACAATTTATGCTTACACATAACCTATGATATTATAAAATAAATGGATATTATAAAATAAATGAATATATTACTATCATGCTAGCTGGTGTATTCAATGTAAATAATTAAATAATCACTTAATAATTGAGCAGATTATTAGGCTTAATAAAATAAGTAGTAGGGGGGTGAGGGGGAAACATCCAAGTGTTATGAATGCAGCTTTATAATGTGTTAAAAATATATATTCTAGTCATAATTTAAGTTTCTGAAAAATCACTAACCACAGGCTTTGTCTATGCTTAGGAAAGGCAGAATTAAAAAGGAGGGCAGTAGAAAGACAGAAGGAGAACTACCACAAGTTCTACATGGTGACATGAGAACCTTTGTGTTAAATACACATACAACCTTATTTGCCTGCTATTTCAAATGCCAAAGATACTGGAGATTGGTAGCTTATGAGCCTGGAAACTTTCTGTAATAAATCAATAGTGACTATCAGTGAAGATTTACTCTTTCTGCAAACAAATCATCACCTTCAGCAAGAAGACCTAACCATTCACTGAGAGATTTTTAACAGACAGCATGTTATTTTATTTATGTAAAAAGAATCTTCATCAGTGTTAAATGCTTTTGGTCATTTAATAATCTGTAGCATATATCAGATTGCTGTTAAAAAGAAACTGTCAAAGACACTTAATATCAGATGTGGTTCATGGTTACTAATCACCTTTAACCTAATGTTTAATAGATACTTGTCTTATTTTTGTCTTAGGTTATGACTTCTTGTAACATGCACTACATCAAGAATCCAATGCCTTCAGTAGAAACTGGCTCTCGCAGAACTGAGAACAAATAAAATGCTCTACCAGAATGCCTGATATTTAGAGATATCAAGACTCTCTTGATATCATAGAGATGTCAGAGATCGTCTGACATTCTTCAGAAGTCAGCTCAACATAGTGTTCTGCTTTTGTGACTCCAGTGGAGAAAAATATAGCCCAACTTCTGTACCACAATTCAAAGCTACCACAGATGCATTGCTCTGTCCAGAATACACCAGCTTTTCTCTGGAGCATTTTATCTTTTGGATATTGTTTAAAGACTTTATTGACATCAGTATATATTTACCATCAGAGCACTGCTTGGATTTCAAGATCTTATCTAGCCAGTTCATGGTGCAAGGGAATGAAGATAGTTCATGAGGTTTAAATTTATTTTTTTTTTATTTATTTTCCTCCCCCAGCAAGAAACTTTAGATTTTCACCTGTATTTTATTTGGAAGCAGAAGATTTTAAAAGTGATGAACAGTAGATATTCCATGGTATTCAATGTCATAGACAGAATGACTGTCTCAGGTCAGCAGTCTACATTGGTAGCATTGGTTTTTATGGGCCATGTTTTGACAGATAATACTCCACAATACAATAAAAAAACCCCAATCCCTGTCAAATTCAGATTTACTTGCTAAACCCTAAGAACTCATGATTTCTATACAAGTAGAACCCATAGGAATGTCCAGAATCAACTTTTTCATTTGTTACTTTATGTTCTTTTTTCATTATGTTTGAGATACTGAGACTGATGTTTGCTATTGATGGTCAGCAATATTCTTAGGAAATTAAAATTTCAGTGAAATATAAAATATGCAACAAGTGCATAGAAACTTGAAATTAACTTGGCTGTATTGGTAGATTATCCCAGAGCTAATTTATTAACCCCAGCCAAGTGCAGAAGATACACAACATATCTGCAGGAGTTTTCAAATCAATAAACATTCTTCTTCGCTGTCACAGATATTATCTGAAAAACCTCACATAACAAAGTACTTGAGAAGACTTGTTAAAGATAATTTCATGGCTCCAAAAATGTAGCATAATTTGAATACAGTCTTGCTACAGACCCACGTGCATAATTCTTTCTCATTTTTGTGTGATATACCAATATTTTTAATGAAATTTAGAATTAGGATCTTAAATGTAGTACAGATTTAGACTCACTATGCGTGTGGTCTTTAATTGCAAATATCATTCTTTTTATTTCATGTAAAGGCAGAAAGTACTTTATGTAGTCATAAAAAGCAGTCGTTCTCCTGGAGGAATGCTATTCAAAGAGAACTCAACAAACTGTAGAAGCGGGTAGAAAGAAATACTGTGATTCAGGAAAACTAAATGAGAAGTCTTGCACCTGGGACAGAATAAGGCAGCAACAGGAAAGGCTGGGCACTGAGCAGAGCAGAAAGCAGTTTTGCAGCAAAGGACTCAGCTTCTTAGAGGTGTCCTGTTGAGCATGAGCTAGCAGTGCATCTGCAGTGCAGGGCAGGGCTGATCATAAGTCACATACAGGGCTGCATTAATAAAAGCCTAGCTGGAGGATTGATGGAATTACTTGACTCTATCTATTGTGTGTGGGACCAAAAAGTGTGTGTCCTGTTTAGGGCTTTGCCGTACAAGAAAGACATTAGGAGATTGGAGAAAGCTCCAAGGAGCTGCCATGACTGAGGGGTTGGGAACACCAGGGGAATGAGATAAGGCCAAGAGAATGATATTTGTTCAAACTGAAGAAGATGCTGAGGGTGGAATTACCATGTTCAGTTACCTAATGGCTGGATGTGGAGAAAACTGACTCAGGCTTTTCTTAAAGATGAACATGAGGAGGAGAGGCAGTGGAGAGAAGTTTCAGT
Source organism: Todus mexicanus (assembly GCA_013389965.1). Classification (NCBI taxonomy): domain Eukaryota; kingdom Metazoa; phylum Chordata; class Aves; order Coraciiformes; family Todidae; genus Todus; species Todus mexicanus. Next base: position 5,171 of record WEIS01037135.1, on the reverse strand, counting down.
GAGGGAAACTTTAATCAAATTTTAAGAAAAAAATATTTTCAACAGGGACGTGGACAAGCATGGGAGCAGTTTTCACAGAGAAGCAGTGATTTCGTTGTCACTAGAGATATATGAAGCTCATCTGGCCTTGACTGAGAAGGCGTAACTTCAAATTTGACCTTGCTTGGATCAAGATATTGCACTAGGTCACCTTCAGAGGCTCTTCTAACTTAAATCATTCTATGTTTCTATGTTACCTAGACAGGATTATCAAGGTTTGTTAAGAGAAAAGATCTTTGATGAAACATTTATGCACTAAAATTTGTTTTGTGGGCTCTTCTAGTCTAAAAATAGAGTTAGAGGTCTTTGTACATATATATGAGGATGTGTACATACTTAAGTGATGTATATGAACGATATGTGCATTTAAGCAACATGTAGCATGTAACTAAACCAGGGATAAATATTACAATGTTACAATAAGTCAGAAAATATTTTAATCTTACTGTATGATCTCTACTCAGTATTCTATCAATCCAGACTGCGTTCAAGCATATGATCTCCATCTAGCTTTAAATGCATACACAGAAGAAATGAAAATAATCAATTTACACTAGATGTTTCTTTAGACTGAACTACTCTGAGCTACTGCTTCCTTTAAAGGGCCAACAGCGATCACAGATTTCTAGAGTTTAGGACTCCATAATGCATAAAGCAGTGGGCACTGTTCATATGAACCAGAAATGGCTGGCTTTTTTGGTTTGTCACTTACCTATCAACAGTATAAAAAACAGCATGCAAAAAATAGCACGGCTTCACAGTGATAATACTGGAAATGATCCAGAAAAAGATTTTCAGTTTTGAAGTGTTATTCCTTCTTGATTTAATTTAAATATTTATGATCTGAGGAAGATATATACTAGATGAAATTATTTGAAAGCATGTTGTTACGCTCAAAGTCATGTTATAGGCCATAGTCTCATTAATAATGCAGTTAAATTGTGGATGTTCTTTAAAGTTTCCCTAGTATCTATGCCTTTCCTCTGATGTTTTGATTATACTTCCAGTGTCCCTCTGGGTCCTAAGGTTGATGATTCAGGTCTTCTCAAGATGGATGGGAGGCAAGGGGTCACAGTGACTTGTCAGCATCTGCACATCTCTGTTGAGACAAGTGTGACATTGATGTTCTCTTTCTCCCCAGGCTTGGACTCTGCTTGGTGTTATATTTATAGGTTTCCCTGTCACATCCCACTTTCTCCTGCTGAGCTACTAGCTGCAGCCTGCCTGGTAATAGACCCCAGCCCCAGGCACACGAGTGGCTAAGGTTTGTCATGTAGTGACTTCAGAAGATGTGTCACTGCCTCTCCAGAGGAACCATCCCCACAACTGAAGCTGGAGCAGGAGAATCAGCAGTAACTGGCCCTTGCAACACCCAGCTCAGGCTAGGTAATTCTCAACTTCTGTGCCCACTGATAGGATGTATGAAATCCATGTGCGTTGGGTACTGTAGTAATTACATACTTGAATCTAATGCCATACAAATATATGATCTGAAAGATGAAATAATTATTTATATATGAGCTAGGCAAATTAGTAAGAAGTCTAGAATACAGGATTATAAATACACAACAGTATTTAAAAGTTAGAGAAGCAGCTTGAATTAAACTACTAAAACCACAAGTACATATTACTTCATCTACGTAGGAATACTCATTGTGTATATATTCAAAATGGTAAACAGTGGGATAGATTGAATTTTATTGCAGAATGTGACTGAAGAGTTGCAGTGGATCATATAAAGAAAGGTATGTTTATCCCAAAGGATAAAGTGGGAATGGCCTTAGGTGACTGCTTATTCTACTAGTGTTTCAATATAAAGACTATTCTGTGTCATCCTTGACCAGCATTTGTCTAGTTTCTTCTCAAAGACCTTGAGTAATAAATCCTCTCTAGGCTCTCCAGAGAATCTGGTCTAATATTTCACTACGTTTTTACAGTGGTGTCACAATGTGGGGCCAGGGCACCCGCAAACCTGCAACAGAAAGCTCTCTTCCCCTCTCCACCCAAGAAGGGAAGAAAGGAAATAAAGGAGAGACTTATCGATTAAGAAAGGAAACTAGAACAACTCTACTAAAAAAATGAAAATAATAATAAGTAAGTATATACAACTACGTACAAAACCAGTATCGAACCCAACCCCCTACTCTATGGTAAATACGTCCCCGTCCCCACTGATGCTGTGGAAGGGTCCAGCGGTAGACGGGAACCGGGAGCTGGATTCAGGGATGCGGCCCAGAACCTGGGGCCCAGCCAAGGCCTGAGACAGGGGCTGAGACTGGGGCCGAAGGCCTCAGGGCAAAGCTGAAGCTGCCAAGGCCAAACCTGTTTGCATACCAATTCTTGGTACTAACTATAAACATGGAGTGTTATCACTGCTAGAAGCAGACTCTGTCTGCAAAAACATGCTGCTAATTTTAAGTAAGAAGAGACTTAGCTGAAAAGTAAAAACCATAGAACAGAATTGTTCTGTTTTAACCCAAACCAGGACAGGTGGTTTATCTAATGTTTGACCTTTCCCTCCTCCTGCAATTTAATGTCATTTTTCCTTTTCTATTATACACGTGAAGAATGTTATTTTCTTTTTTTTTTTCTTTTTTTATCCCCCCCCCTTCACAACCTTTTATGAGCATATAGACAGCATGTTTTTCCTTTTTCCGTTTATACTTGCAATTATTTTTCCTACAGGATAGAAAATCATTTTTTCTAGTCTTTCTGGGCTACCAAAGCAGTGGCTTTTGTGCTTTATGTTGCTGTCTAACAGCTACTGCAGATAATCATTACCAAAGCAAGAAGTGTTGATCTTCAGACATTTCTATGAGGAAGCTGGAGGTTAATAAAACTGGCATTAATCAAGTTGTGCCAGGATTTGGCTATTGAGGCATTCCAGGCTGATTCTGCAATGGACTCCTGTAGACACCTAGCTAACTCCCATCTGCAAGCTCTCACAGGGAGCCCTGTTCTTGGCTTTGCAAGGTAAATGGTACATACCTTGCCACTCTTCACTGCAGAAAGGGATGAGATGTAGCTGACTGGAGGCAAACTGTTGTTACAATGAAGTGTTGTATAATTCTAGGGGATGGCAAAAAATATAATTGACCTGTCAACTGAGCAGGTCACAGGCCTTATGATGGGAACTCAATAACCTCTAATGTTAAATTACTAACACAACCCCCTGCTTTCTTTGAGTTAGGCTGACTAGTCTTTGCCCAGAAAATTCGAAGGCAAGGTTTCAGATCTAGAATAGGACAGGTACCATTCCCAACAGGCAATCTGGACATAGGAATCCTGTTATGAAGCTCTAGGGAATTAAACAGAGTGGATATCTAGACTATAACTGGTTCACCTGAGGGTCATGGAATAAGCTCTGATTCTCTTTAATTAACACAGACATATTTGTAATGCAAGTCTTTCTTTTTATCCTGCCCACATATGGACACCACATTTGAAAAAGTATGTTGGATTACTTACAGCAGAAAATTGTGTTCTAGAAAATGTGTGCTACACAAAATCTCGAAAGAGCTAGTATTATATGACACAAAACAAACAAAGATTTCAAAAGTGTACAACAATAGTATTCAGATTACATTCTATGCTATGAACAGGACAAGAAATAATAGCCATATTTTGCAGCAAGAAAGATTATGCCTAGGCTTAAAGAAAGGCCTCCTGATGGGGAGATAGCTAAGCATTCAAGTGAGTTACTTAGGCAGTCTATGGAAATAAGATAGCTAAAGATTTTAAAATATAGATTAGAAAAGACATTCACGTGGTTCAGTTTACATCAAATTAGAATCACAGAATAATAGAATATCCTGTGTTGGAAGGGGCCCACAAGGATAATGAAGTCCAGCTGCTGTCTCTACACAGGGCAACCAAAAGTTAAACCATATATCTAAGAACATTTTCCAAATACTTCTTGAACATAGAGACGCTATGACCACTTCCCTGGGGAACTTGTTCTAGTGCCTGACCACCCTCTTAGTGAAGAACTTTTTCCTGATATCCAGTCTGAACTTCCCCTTGGACAGTTTTAGGCTACTTCTTCATGTTCTATGAGCAGACACCAGAGAGAAGGTATCAGCACTTCCCTCTCTGTTCTGCCTCTTAAGGAAGTTGTATACTGGAATGAGGTCACTCTTGAGTCTCCTTTAAGCTGAACAAACTTAGTATTGTCAAGTCACTTCTCATAAGCTGTGTCCTCTGGTCTTTCACCACCTCTGTTGACGTTGTTTGAACACATTCTAATATTTTATATCTTTAATATCTTTTATGTATTGGAGCCCAAAGTGAGCACAGTACTCGAGGTGAGGCCTCACCAATGCTGAGTATAGTGCGACAATCACCTCTTTTGACCAGCTATCTATGCAGTGCTTAATGCACCCCAAAATGCTACTGTCACTTTAGCTGCCAGGGCACATTATTGACTCATACTAAGCTAAATTAATCCCGATTTTACACAGGGAATGAAGCAGATTCTCTTTAAAGGTTTCTTTCAGTCCCGTTTTCTATGGTACTACTACAACTGTGAAAGTGATACTAGGGATGATGCCAACCCCCCAGCTGTGCTGAATGCATTACATGAGCTATTGCCAGTTGGAGGAAACTAAAATAATGCTAACAACTCAGTACTATGCTGTTCCAGAGTTCATGCTATGGATCTGACAGCATCTTAGTGCAGATTTAAGCTTATATGCAATGATCAGGTTATGTATGTAATGGTAAACCACCCTTAGGATGGAATTCCAAAGACAAGAACAAAGTGGTTTGCTAGCTAATAGCTGGGAAAATATTAATAAATGTGTAGAAGCAAGAGAGTATGTATGGAGGATTGGTCAAACCTATAACTAAGTAATGTTACCAAGGCTGTAACAGAGAGAGACATGGTATGCCAGTACATTAATCAAGGTTTAATGCAGGAGAGACCTTGAAAACCTGAAATGGAAAATTAAAGTAAGTGCAAGTAAAAGAATAATTTTGGGAAACTTTCAAGGTTCTTTTGAGATAAAATTATTTCTTAGAGTGCTGTGTAGGTGGCAGTGTAGACTAGTGGGTCTCAAAATTATAGAGTAGCTTGGTTTTATGTCTGTCTATATTAAAAAATAAATTATTCCTCCATGTCTTTTTTTTTTTTT
>WEIS01037134.1:2927-13394 GCA_013389965.1 Todus mexicanus | reverse complement strand
TTATAACTGGTTCTGCATTTCTGTTGCAAATAGAGACAGCAGCTTGTCCTTTCAGCTGAAATTTGTGTACAGCCACAGCGCTTTTAGAAACTGTATGTTTACAATATATTTGATGTGATCAGCATGACCTTTTCTATTAGCTGAAAGAGTGCTCAAATTTATACATACATATTGACAAATTAGTTAAGACAATTATTTTCAGCTTTTGATAATGCTAGGGATGTCATGCTGCAGATACATGCAGGTCTGTTAACTGGTTAACAGTTTAATAGTACATCTACTGGTGATACCTGCTGTTTCTGCAGGTATCATCTCATTTTCTCTGTGGCACACAATTAAAATCAACTCTCAATATTCTGTGATTACACTGAGAAAGTATGTTTATGTATAAATAGTCCCTTTGAAATTAATAGGTGCTGTTTAGTAAGATCACAGGTTGCTTCTCAACATTTCTAGTTGTGATAGGATGTACTTGTATCACAGCATAAAAAATAAAATCCTCAAGATTTCTAACTTTGGCTTCTGATTCAAATGCTTATCATGTCCCAAGTTATCTTGTCATATTGCTCAATGGCAATATTTCTGACTGCTCTGCTGGGAAGGCACCTAAATTACTTTAGCAAAAATGTGATTTTCACCATGAGAATTTCTTTATTTGCTCAGACCAGATGTTAAGCTCAGCAGTAATCTGTTTCTAGTATTGCTAAGGGAAAGGGAGGACGTAAAAAGTTAGCAACCTCCTACATTCCAGGGGTGACAGATTAAAGCCCTAAGCTGAATATATTAATAAATGTGGGTTTAATATTTGTAAGACAGTAAGAAGAATATAGTATCTAGTTNNNAGTAAGAAGAATATAGTATCTGGTTTTGGTCCTTGTTCATAGGCAGATATCTTAGTTCTTAGTCAGTCATGGGATTAGATCTTTATGAAAAAATCCAAAACAAGATTTACTATTAAGGGCCTGTGCTGCCATACTTTTTTTTTTCTCAAAAAAAACCCCCAAATAAACAAAATAAAGAAGAAGTTATTGTAGTGACAATGTATAGTGTCATTTAATATATTAAAAACTCTATTAATAATCTCATGAATGAAATGTGAGCTATACTGCTACACATATTTCTGGTACAATTGATTACAGGTCCTTTTAAGTAGTTGCAGTCTATACTACTACTATGTCTTGACTCTGCTGCCTTTATTATGGGGGGTTTTTTTTCTTTTATTTAATTACTTTCTGATCATAGTGTGGCTTTTCCCTTAGTCTGCTAAATTCCAGTAACATATTAGGAAGAGGTTTGTATCTTTTTCTATTTGCAAGACTTGTAGTAAGTGTATTCAGGAAAAAATAGTATTATTTGCCACAGATGCATATAAGCTGGAAATTATATATCTAATATGATAAAAGCATGGATCTGGAACTGTGTTTCCTTTAGTCCCATTCATCTGGAGACATCAAAGTTAATCTTCAGATAGATCATGTAATGTGGTTGCCTAGACACAAGGGCTAGGGGATGTTTTCTAGTACTATATCTGTTAATCCACTAAGAAAATATGATGCCAGGTAGTTTGTATCTTTGGATAGATGTTTACAGTGAAAGAGAGGGGAGTGCTTTCGATACAAGCTTTTCTTTAAAGGGAACTGATTTGGAGAACATGTCTCAGATTCCAATGTTTGTGAAAGAGATCATATCATCACAAATAATTTATATTTGGCACTAAAGTATCAGATCTATCATTCATATAGTCTTAAACTATGCAGAAAAGAAAGATGTCCTTCCACAGTCTAAGTTTAATTACACAAATGGCATATGCTAAGTGAAACAGTGTTGTACTTGTCAAGTGAAATGTATTTGGAGAAATGTCTATCCTCTTCTGTAAGCAGTCATGGTTTCTAAATCAGATATTAACCAAAGCAAAGAACTCTCACAGATTAGCTCTAATTATTGGTAATCAATGTTTCTGTTTTGCTTGTTTCATTTTCTTTTTTTCCATTGTTTCTACAACAATTTGACTGCCTCATTTCTAAGGCTTCACTCTCAATTGCATATTCAGTAATAAAACATTTAGAGAACAGTATAAAGCATCTGTTTTTAGTAAGAATATGCCTTTGTGAAAATGCTGGCAGTCTTCAGGATGGAGTGTGCTGGGGGAGAGCAGGGGGAGTTTCTCTTTTCTTTGTGGTGGCAAGTACACATTGAAAGTGTGACATAAGGGTTGTAGAAACTGAACTACTGTTTCTTGCATATGCTTGCTATACCATGCTTCCATGATATATTTCAACTTTTTGAACTATTTTTTTACTTACCAAATAGGCCAGCAGATACTGGCTTAAGATCAGGGAGCATAAGAAGACAAGTTCTTCTACATTTTTGACTAAGATTATCCTCAGTAAAGAACTATAACTCAGACTCTGTATTTTCTGTTTCTTCCCCTCTTCCAGCAAGACAATAATTTAAGATTGATCCTACTCTAATGCCAACCAATGTGGAATGAAGCCAGAAATCCACTTAATTCTTGTCCGTGGTTTTTCAATATGAAAGAATACAGGGTGCTGAGTAGACATTTATGTTCAGAGTATCGAATTTTAATCTTTTATTATAAGTAGCCCTGTATGCATAGTCCAAAGATCAGTTGTTGAGTCTTTTGAGGTTTTTATTTTAGGAAGAAATATCAATGATCTTGTCAGCCTCACTTCCAAGCCCTTAGAAACAGGTATAAGTTTAAATGCATCCAGTTCAATGTTCTGACCCTGTGGTTGTGAAATTCACTTTTTCCCTCACTCCAAAGTTTTAAAATACAGTTCTTTTACTTAATAAATAAACAAGATATTTTTCTTAGCTGAATATTCCAAGTGACTTTTCAGACTAAAGTGAGTTGAAGCAATAAAATGGCACAGAAGGCTGTCATTGTGATAGACAGTGTCCAAATTTTTAAAGAATAGCACAGGGGTTTTGTTTTGCTTTGTTGTGTTTTGTTTTTATTTGGGGTGTTTTCTATGGTTGGTTAGTTGGTTTGGCTGTGTATTTGTTAATTTTAAACATACCTGCAAAATCCAAATCTATTATTAGTGTCCCTATGAAGAGTACTTCTGGTATTATCCCATTTCCCTACCCTTAATTTGCTGTACCTTTCCCTTTTTCCCTGCCCTTTTTTAAGACTTATTTGTTCATGAACATCTAGGTCTTTCTCCTCTCTTCCCCTCCTCCCCTTAAATTCAGTGAACTGTAGTTGGTCTTCAGGTTGTACATTTCCTCTGCTTCTACACCAGAAAACCGTCCGCTTTTCACTACTGTGTTACGCAGGAATTGTGTCAGGCACTATCAGAGTTCTCTTGTTGCCTGAGGAATACCAAGTCCATCTTTCCCTCCTCTCTGCTCTCTGAGCATCCCTCTGGTGCTTTTCCAGACCCTCTTCCCTTGACGGGGCTGCAGCAGGATCTCCTGCGGGAGGAGGCGCTGCCAACATAGTCCTGGGGCTGCGGGGCCTTGGCCCAGGGTGGGGCGGGTGCAGGGAGAGACTTCAGGAGAACGGGGAGAAAGCAGCAGCCAGAGACTGTGTCAGGGAAACGGGCTTTTATTGCCTTTTGCTTCACTGAACGGTTCTTGCTGGAGTCCCGCTAGTGCCGCCAGCGGGGCCTCCTCTTCGTGGGGCGCCGGGGTCCCCCGGGCGAGTGGCTCCTGCCCTGGCTGGAGGCGGAGGAGTTGTGGCTGCAGCCCTGGGCAGAGGGACCCGCTGCCACTGCTGCCTCCACCGGATCCTCCTGGGGCTGCTCCTGCTCCGCAGGGCCAGGCGCTGATGCGGGGCGACAGGGATCCCCATGGAGGGCGACCTCCATCGTGTCGGCTTTTTCCTCCCAGTCGGAGCCGGCGGGGCTGGTGGAGGAGGGCAGGAGGGGGGCAAGAGTTGACTCCCAGGAGGCGGTGGAGCTGGCTGCAGGGCTGGCGTCCCTCCCCTGGGCAGTGCAGCGGACATCGCTGCTGAACAGGATCACGCTGATGCTGATGAGTCATTGGACAAATGTTCTTGTGTCTTCTTGCATGTTTTCTGGCAGACAGTTCCGCAGCATGTAGACCAGTACGTGCTCGTCCAGCCTGCAGAAGCTCAAGTTATTCAAAATGGTTGCATTTGCATTAGCCACCTGCCACCACTGGCCCTTGAAGTGAGGCCCAAGTTCCCTTTCCAGCCATAGCAGGAGGACGAGGATATTACTATAGGTGACAGCTCTGGAAAAAGTCTGCCCAGACCTCTGAAAAGAAGCCACCCACGAGAGACCAAGGCACAATACAATTCAACTGCAACAATAGCGAGACCAAAAGCATGGAAAGTGAAAGGTGATAGATTATTTGCCGCATGCACAGAAGAGCTTCTCAGCTTAAATTAAAAATAGTTTGTGTTTATTCATTATCAGACTCATCAGACGGCCCTGTGGAAGTGTTAGTTCTCCCTCGTGGATGTCCCACACTGCGTAACACTACAGCAGCGCTGGCAGATGCAGACTAAGCTTCTTCCACTCAAAATGAAACATTCGGCGGGGGTTTCTTGAGTATTTTAATGCTACAGCAAAATCCCTTTTTCCTCCCAGTGACGTGGTTTTTGGAGGAAGGTACATTGTCTATCATAAAGAAAACAGAGGTGAAAAATGTTCATTCTGTTGCAGCGTGGCTTTGAATTTCTAAAGCAGAATATTGCTACTGAAGGTTAGGCTGAGCACAAAAGTGTTTACCCTCAAAGATGTGGTTTCTTATGAAGGGCAGCGGATTGAACATGGGAGGCTGTGAACACTGCAGAGATAGGCTTTGGAGCATGCTACTCTCTCACCTCTTTTCCTTCCCTTCACTTTTTCTTGGGTGGATACTAGGGGAACTTCTCAAGCTGTATCCTTGCTCCCATTCCACACCTCACCTGTGAGAGGCTGTTCATCAGCTGAGCTCCCCTCCACCCTCCTGGAGCACCTGTTTGGTGTCCAGGCTCTTGTGGGCTGAATGATGTCTGCAGACAACTCAGGCACATCTCACAGTGTGACTATAGGGGCTCACAGCAGCCCCCCTTGATCTGTTCCACTGACACAGGGTCAGGTGTCAAGAGCACATGGCAAGACAGCGAACAAGTCCCTATTGAGTTCCTGTGTGACTTTAAGGTCAATAAACTTTTCTATAAAGTTTCTATTTCACTAAGTTGGGAACCCTAGTAGCATAGTACCCTGTGTGTTTTTGAAATGTCTTTCAGAAAACACGATCATTGCGGTTAACTTCATGAGCATGCAACACTCCCAATCAGAAAAAACCCAGAATATCTACACAATAAAATATCCATTTCATAGTACAGACAGTTGTGCTATAAAAAAAGTTTTAGTTTAAAACTGAAACAATGGTGAAAAACGGTAAAAAAAGAAAATGTTAAAGATGAAGGACTAGGTAGAAGATTTAGTTTTGGTAACAGAAAAAGGTGACTAAGAGATTCAGTTGTGGGAGTTTGTCAAGGGACTTAATCTGTGAGTAGTTCAGCTTTGAGAAGACCACATGCTCTTAGGTGTTAAGACTTTGCACACTGTAGCTGTTAAATGGGAACAGTTGATCAGCTACTGAACGTTTTAAGCAAATTTTAGATATAAATATTTGAAAATCTGTTTATGCGGTTGCTTATAATCCTTTGGGAAGTCTGAACTTGAGCTGAAAGCTGCACTGCAAACTTTTGAGACTCCCTTTTCTTTCTGTTTTAGTCCAGCTCTTAATGTCACCTTTTCCAAAGGCTGCTTACAGTAACTGATGTGTAGCTTTAGAGGTTACTAGTGTGGTATTTTAGTTAACAGCTGTACTTGGTTGTTGTTTTACCTAAAAGAAAATAAGAAATACTGTACAGATGTAATTTCTTCATTTCCAAAACCAGAGTAGAGTACTGTCTTAATGTAATAGGTACAATTATCAAAGCAATAATAATTAGTCTGTGGTATAGTCTGCCAAAAGTCAGAACTGCACCAGAGATAAATCTGTCCAATTCCTGTCTGTAGAAAACACTGAGTAATTTTATCATAGTGCTATCCCATATCCCAAAAGTGATTAATTCCTGAAAAGTACTGATCTTAAAACCACTGCTGCCAATAAGTCGTGGAACATGTAGAAAGTGTTTTAATTACCATTTTAGCCCTTATTTTTAGCTCCTTCAAAATACCATCTAATTTCTGTCACTTATGTTTTCAGCACCTGCCTATATGAGTAAGTGTTAACTTATTTTTCCTGGCCTTGGTTTTCTTTTGGCATTTCTAAGCCACCTGTCATGTAATAAGGATTTTGCAGCTCTAACAGTGATTTACAGTCATTAGCTTTTTTGCTGCCAGTATGTTTTTAAGCATAGAAGCTGCAACAAGAACCAAAAGATCATCAGGAGAAACTATCAGTAAATACTCTAAGTATAGCATATTCTTTATTTTTATAAAAAATAGCATCAGTTTCATGACCAGCATTTCAAACCTACTCCAATATTAAATAGAAGTGAGATTTCATCTTAAAATATGACTGTGGTCTTTTGACATACAAAAAAGTTATATAGTTATGTGACATTATTCCAGCAAGCAGTTTCATCCAGGTGAATTCTTGTCTGTGTATTCCGCCCATCTACAATGAGAAACAGAAGTAATAGAAAACAGTAGTGAAGTTAGGTGTCGTCCCACAGGTACAGGCACAGTTTCATAACTAGCTTTTGCACAGGGAAGGAACCTGTCTTAGTGCTGTGCTGAACAAGTTTTTGTCTTTGACTCATTTGCATTGTTCTGTCTGGTACAAAGTTCTGTTTAGTGTGAAAGATTTTCTCAGGGCTAAATGTTACTATGATTATTTTGAGAAATCTGTAATTGTACCCTGGCATGAATTGTGATGAGTAAATATGTGCAAATATGATGCAACAAGAGTGAACGCTACTGGAGCTATCATCTCTACTTTCAGTAGGTGAAAAGAACAGATAAACCTACTTGACAATTATTGTACTAACTGTTTGAAAGTATTTCTTCAAAAACAGCTTCACAGGTGGCAGTTATGTAGGGCTAGAATCAAATACCTCTGTTCATGTTCAAGATTTCCTTTTATTCCCTGATTGGTAAATGGAGTGGTATTTCATCTAACTCTGGAGTGAAGTTGCGTGTTCACGGCAGTGTGTTATTTCAATATAGCAGGTACAAGACAGTCCTGTTAGGGTATTATACTTCTGCATATTGACTTGCAGAAGATATCTCTAGTATTCAGTTTCTTAGCTAGTATATGTTATCAGTTTCAGTGTGATCAGAGAAGCTAAGCAGATTTAGGTTAGCTGTTCTCTGATACTTTGTTTTAATGTACATTTCCAGTTTTATCTTATCATTTTCAGAAGCCTTAAAAGTAAAGCTGAGGAATCCCCTGATTTCTCAGATTCTTCGTTATTTCAAGTTTTTTTTTTCATATTAATTTTCTCTAGCTGTCTTTGAGCCATCTCTTTGGCAGAGTAAGTGTTATAAAATCAGTGGGGGACAGGTTGCTCTCTGATCTGCTAATTTAAGTAGGGGGATGAAAAGATGTTTTTGAGATGCTTTGCAAACAGTAGGTGTGTTTGGGTGGAGGAGTCATGAAAGGGAGAGCACAGGAGCTCAGAAAGTAGGGCAAGTGTTGTAGCAAGAGGNTAGCTGGGAAGAGAAGGGTAAAAACGTAACAAAGGTGGACAGAAAAAGAGAGAAAAGTTTGAGTTTAAACAGCACGTAGTTTACCTTCAGTATGGGGTTACTCCTGCACACATCCTGCTTGCATCTTAGAAGCAAGGAAATGACAATTTATGCTTAAGTTATTTAACACTATTTGTCCATTGTCCTCTGCTTGAAAGGTACATCCAGAACCACAAAGACCACTGTCCAGCTTGTGCTGCAGCTGCAGCTTACCAGAAGAGGCATGTCAGTATTCCCTTCCCTCATGTCATAAGTGTCATTCTCTTCTCACCTTTTATGGTTTGAGGGTTTGGAACATCATGCAGCCATTTTGTTATTAAGTATTATTATTTCAGTTTGGGGGCTCTTTGTTCAATTTGTGCCCCTTTATGGAGGGATGTTTTGAGATGTTCACAGTGACCAAGATCTCCTGAGACTTTCATCAGACCACAAAACAGTGGAGGAGGTAACCTCAAGAATTAACAGTTCAGAAATACAGAGGTCATAATCTTTATGTTAAAACCACACTAAGCTCTTCAGTTCATGCACTGTTCTCAGTCAGTTTTATAATTCTTTCAGTTCCATCTGTAGAGACAAGAGGTTAGTATATTCTCTGACTTCTTCTTGATAATCTCTTCCTCAAAATAAAGAGTTAATTAAAGCTCTGTGAAAACAGGCCTGATTCAGGGAAACTCTTCTTTTAAAAATTTCTCCATGTTTTGCAGGGTTGGATTTAAATCTTCTTACATTATGTAATTCATGTCTTCAACTGGTTTGGAGAATTTATAACCCTTTAATTAAGTTCTGATATGCATTTCCATATGCTTCATGAAGAGAAGAATGTCCCACTAATGGAACCATGTTCCAGATTTAGCTCTGCTTTTTCCTTTGTATAAAGCAGATTTTCTAAGCAGAAAATGTTTTATCGTATGAAATTGCAAAATCTTTTTACTATTTATTCTGATATCTTTTTTACTGAGCGTATGCTTTATAATAAAATAAGAACAGCATGAGATAAGATTCACTTTGCCAACTAGCTATTCAGTACCAGGAAAAGAGCATGTCTTGACCTATGCAGTAATAAGTTAGAGTCCACAACCTCATATCTGGATTTAACAAGTGGGTAAATTTACATCTTTTGTACCTTCTGGTTTATTATTGATTATATTTTATTTTATAGTTACTGGCACTGAACACATAGGCATAATTTCTTTATACTTTAATGAAATTTAAATACTAATACCAAATAAAAAAATTTTAAACCAGCACCTTGTATGATTTTTTTTTTATTTCTGAGACAGTGGCTTATTTATGCATGTAGACGTCATTTTTACAGAGAAAGAAAAACAAAGTCCTGAGAGACGTTTATATTGCAAAGTATTTTTACATTTGATTTTTCAGATACATGCTGCATGGTCTATGAACTGAGTTTAAGGGTGATTTACTGCTCTTTTAGAGGAGTAGGTTCATCAGTTCATAAATACGTGCTACAACAACTTTCCCAACAGATTTCTCCCTACCTAGAGGAAATCCTGAAAAACACTGCTCAAAATCAGTAATTATGGCCTACTTTGAAATTTGCCATGTAAAATATTCTTTCTGAAATATGCTTTGTTGTACCCTGCCTATATGGTTAAACCTTTTCAAAGAGAATGCTTAGCCGAGTTATGATGTTAATCAAAATCTGTGCCTCTAGGAACTATTCCTACAGGAAAACAAAATAAAATGTAGAAATGCTACAAAGGAAAATCAAACTGTAATACCAAAACTATACACAATGCTGATCCTTTTGAATCTATCTGACAGAAGAAGTTTGTATTCTCAACACTAATGCATAAATTAGCTCTCTGGATGGCAAGATGAAAATATTGAAGGCAATTCCTAAAACCCTGAACTTGTGCAAAGCATTTGACACAGTCCCACACAACATCTTTGTCTCTAAATTGGGAAGACATGGATCTGACGGATGGGCAGCTCAGTGGATAAGGAATTGGCTGGATGGTCCCATTCAAAGAGTTGCGGTCAACAGTTTGATGTCCAAGTGGAGACCAGTGATGAGCGGCATTTCTCAGGGATCAGTATTGGGGCCAGTGCTGTTTAATACCTTTGTCAGCCACATGGACAGTGGGATTGAGTGCACCCTTAGCAAGTTTGCCAATGGCACCAAGCTTTGTGTTACGACTGACGTGCTGGAGGGATGGTTTGTCATCTACAGGGACCCTGACAGGCTTGTGAGGTGGACCTGTGCAAACCTCATGAAGTTGCATCAAGACCAAGTGCAAGGCCCTGCACATGGGTCGTGGCAATCTCAAGCACAATACAGGCTGGGCGATGAGTAGATTGAAAGCAGCCCTGCAGAGAAGGACCTGGGGGTGTTGGTTGATGAGAAGCTCAATATAACCAGCAATATGTGTTTGCTGCCCAGAAAGTCAATTATATCCTTGGCTGCATCCAAAGAAACACNACAACATCTTTGTCTCTAAATTGGGAAGACATGGATCTGACGGATGGGCAGCTCAGTGGATAAGGAATTGGCTGGATGGTCCCATTCAAAGAGTTGCGGTCAACAGTTTGATGTCCAAGTGGAGACCAGTGATGAGCGGCATTTCTCAGGGATCAGTATTGGGGCCAGTGCTGTTTAATACCTTTGTCAGCCACATGGACAGTGGGATTGAGTGCACCCTTAGCAAGTTTGCCAATGGCACCAAGCTTTGTGTTACGACTGACGTGCTGGAGGGATGGTTTGTCATCTACAGGGACCCTGACAGGCTTGTGGGGGGGACCGGTGCCAACCTCCCGGAGTGGC
>WEIS01037128.1:6073-20171 GCA_013389965.1 Todus mexicanus | reverse complement strand
AGTCCAGCATGGTGAGGGTTGGCGGGGTCCTATGGAGATCACCTGGTGCCACCCCCCTGCTCCAGCAGGGTCACCCCGAGCAGGGGGCCCAGCATCGCAGTGTCCAGGCGCCCTTGGAATCTCTGCAGACAAGGAGACTCCACAGCCTCTCTGGGCAGCCTGGGCCAGGCTCCAACACCCTCCCTGTAAAAAATAAGCTGGGTTTACCTGGCTCTGCTTCGCTTGCCGCTGCCTGGGCAGACTGGAGAGGCGCAGCAGGACCAGCGTGGGTTTATAGGGTGCTTTCCCCGGCTGCTGCTCCCAAGGGCAGCGGAAGGGACGTTGTGCAACCTTGTCGCCACTTCTCACATTGCCCCGGCTGCCGGAAAGCTATGAGGGAGGAAGGGGCTGGCTGGGCTGAGTCCACCCATGACAGGTTTTATCTGCTGGAAGAAGGAATTTCCCACAGCAAGCACACTAGAGAGAAGGGAATGGGGGAGGCCGTGCCCCCTATAGTGACATTTGCTCTATTTTGAACACCCCAACCCCTTGTGCTGTGCCAAGGCTCATCCAGGGCACCGCAACAGCTTTGGCATCAGCTCAGCGCTGGGCAGCAGGAGCCTCCAGGTCACACCTGTCTCAAACAAGGGATGCTGGTCCTTTGGGACCTTCTGCTCCCCTCCTCATCCCTGCAGCCTCAGGAACCTTCTAACCAGGAGAAGAAACTTGTTTGGTGTGAGGGTGTTGGAGCCTGGCCCAGGCTGCCCAGAGAGGTTGTGGAGTCTCCTTGTCTGGAGAGACTCCAAAGGTGCCTGGACACTGCGATGCTGGGCCCCCTGCTCTGGGTGACCCTGCTGGAGCAGGGGGGTGGCACCAGATGATCTCCAGAGGGCCCTGCCAACCCCACCATGCTGGGATCCCGCAACCCCTCACCATCCAGGGAAGCAGGCTGGGGACACCCGTGCTGGAAACGGCGCTTGAGCTCCGCTGGGTGCGCAGGAAGCTTTGCACGTGGCTTCGTCAAAGGGCCAAGCTGGTTTTGGGAAGCGCAGGGGGGGCACGTGATGCCGTTACCCAACTTCGGAGAAGTGAGCGACGGCTTTGGCCAGTTTCTGCTTACCGAGAACCTGGGGTCATGCAGGTTTGCTGCAGTTCCCCACCGCAAGGAGCATCTCCTTCGCCATCGCCACGGTTGACGGCACAACCTTCATCAGCATGGGGGGTCCGGGAAAGGTGACCACGAGGTACCGGGGCACCGAGGACCAAGCTTGGAAGGGATGGACCGAGTGAGAGAACCAAGGAACACATTTTCCCGTTTTAAAAGGCTTTATTTTTTCAAAATATACAGTTTATTTACAATTGTAGTGTCTACAGTTTTACATAGAACTTTATTCCAAACCTTTAAATATCTGCAGGAAATATTAGGAAAAAAAAAAAAAAACCAACCGTAAAAATAAATCACAGGATCACAAAAGAAAACAAACAAAAAAAGGGGCATCTCATACTAATTCTGTTCATTTGAGTTTGAGTTTCAAGTAGCCAATATCTACAAAAACCATGAACTTGAGAAATTGGGCAGAGAGATACCAGTGCACTGGTTAGAAAAAGGCAACGTCCAGACTTGCGGGATCTCCACCCCAAGGGCTGCAGGTCAAGAAAACCCTGGGCTGGGATCGGGCCAGGAGGAGGATCCCGGGCACAGAAGCCCCTCGGCACGAGTTAGGTGCTGGGGTTAACTGCAGCGTGCTGGGTGTCCTGAGGAGGGGGCACCCCTGGAGGGCCAGGGGCACTGGGAGTAGCTCCAGCAGATGCCAGGGCGGAGGAGGGAGGGTGGCATCAGGCACTTCATCGCTTGGGCAGCAGACCTGCCCATGCATCCGTGGCCTGGAGCAGGAGGGTGGCAAGAAAGGGGCAGGAGACCCCCAGGGAGCCCCACACAACCTCCTCCTCCTCCCCTTTCTTTGCCCCCTCATCCCCCTTGGCAGTGCCACAGCTGGACCACGGCACACCACGGGGATGCTCCCGGTGAGGGGCCACCACCGCGGCGCAACCCCCGGGAAGGGAGGCTCACCGAGAACTGGGGAGGGATGCCAACCCCAGCCTGGGCAGCCAGGTGGCACACTGGGGCCATCAGTCCTCTTTCTCGAAGGTCTCCTCGGGGATGAGTGTCCGGAAGGGGTGATCCCAGAAGCGGGTGCTGATGCCAAAGCCTGCGGGCAGGGGAGAGAGCGCTCAGCCCTCGGCACCACCATCACCGGGGTGCTGCCGGGGACAGGGTGCAGCTCACTGCACATTAACTGGTGAGGGATGAGTGTTCACATCTTGGAGAGGGAGGAAGGCAAGGCAAGGGCTGGTAGGAAGAGCAAGGGGAGCAGAAGGAGCTGGCTGGGTCATGCCACCAGCCCCATGGATGATAGCTTATCTGGATGGGGTGTTTTCTCCTAGGAAACCGGGCAAAGGGCAGGTTGAGCAAGCGCCAGGCTGGGGAAGGCGTGGGGAGGACACGGCGAAGCCTGTGGCCTCACCCTGCACCCGCCAACGCCTCCAGCAGAAGGAGATACTGCCCTGGGGATGGGCACCCCCATCCCAGCACCGCAAGGGCTCTGCCTCCACCCTGGCATCCCCAGCTGGCATTGGCGCCTGGCGGCAAGCCGGGCTGCTGCCTTCACCCCCAGGCTCTGCCAGCCCTGCATCCTGAACACAGGGACTGAGAAACATGCCCCATGGTGCTGCAGCAGCTCGTCTGGGGCTTTCTGAGCACCGCCTGGGCTTCCCCATCCCAAATCCCAAATATTTCACAGCATCAGCCACACACAGGAGGCCAGACTGGGCTTCAACAGCCCTTGTCCTCGTCCGCACGCCCGGGGAACACGGCGCTACCTGATTTTTGGTGTTCAAAGTGGTGCTTGACATGATAAGCCTTCAGGCCGTACAGGTAGGTGCCTTTTTTGGGTGAGCCGTAGTGGAGGTAATAGTGCATCATGTCATAGACGATGTAGCCGCAGAGCCCGCCGACGAACACGGAGAGCCCCAGCACCTTGGGCAGCATGAGCTGCAGGACGCCGTAGAAGAAGCCGATCACCAGCGAGGCTGGCACAGGAGGGAAGACCAGGCGAGAGCTGTCAAAGGGAGACTGGAAGCGGAGAAGGATGGTGGGACAGCTGGCTCCAAGCTCACCCCATGCCCCCAGCACATCCCCAGCCCATCCGACACTAAAGAAACCCCAAAAAACCCTCCCCAGAAGATGTCCCTGGCGGCAAGAGCCGCCCCTTGCCCACGCCAAGGTGGTCAGGCAGCCGGTGGCTTTGGCTGGCAGGTCCCTGAGCTCCACGGGGATGTTTCCTCCAGCAAAGCTAGAGGGAGCCCATGGCTTTTTCGGTCTTCCCCTTCGCCCAACCGGAGTTTGCAGATTTAACTCCAGCTCCTCCGAGCCCGTCTTGCAGCCCTCGCTGGTATTAGGTAAGGGCCCCGCTTGGGGCGAAGATGCCGCAAGTCACGTCGAGCAGGCACCAACAGGCTCCTCTTGAGCAGAGGCCCCCGTTCCCACGGCTCGACGGGCGCTGGCGGGGGCGGGAGCCGCAACTCACCTTGTGATGCTGCCCATGCAGCAAGAAATGCAGCGTGATGAGATAGTAGTTACTAGCGGGTGGCTTCATGTGGAAGACAAAGCGATGGATGAGGTACTCTAGCAGGGACCACAGGAACATCCCCAGGAGGAAGATGAAGGGGAAGTAGTATTTGTGGACGGGGATGGAGTACTCTACACAAGGAGACGTGCAGCGGTCAGCAGGGCAGGCGCCGTGCAGGAGCTCTCGGCCATCACCATCCTCCCCTGGGCACCCGGGTGAAGCTCAGAGCTCCCTGCCTCTCACCTGCCTCCTGCCCTGAGCTTCTCCAGGGAGCTGCCTTCCCAAGCATCGCTCCAAAACACCTTTTCCCCCCCGATTCCTTCTCGTTTATGCTCTTTACAGAAACAGTTGGCTCCTTGCAGCAGCAAGAGGTGGGGGTTCCCTACATCCCAGATGCCACAAGGGCTTGGGCAGCCCAGTCCTTGCAAAGCTGCTTCACCCACCAGAACAAGGCAGAAGAGACCTTATCTGCACAGGCAGCATTCATGGCAGTTAAACAGTGTTGCTGGCATTAGGGTTTTTTTTTATTTTGAGCGGAAAAAGAATAGGTTTGTTGGGCACTTTCCCCCGCAGGGCATTTTTCAGCCACCTCCTCCTTTCAGGGCCGGCTGCCAGTCCTGCATCCTCATTAGCAGAATTCACGTTCCCCCTACAAACCTACTCATTTTAGGGACAAATTACAACAAAACAAAAATGACTCTTTGGCAGCAAGGTGCCAAATGCCACCAGGAGCAGGGGGGGAGCTGGTGCAGCAGGCGCTCCACCCCCCAGCCGGGCACAGCTGGCACCGGGTGGCACCTTGCAAAAAAAATAGGGAGCCCAGCGCAAGGAAAAAAAATAAAAAATAAAGAAAAAGCAAAAAAAAACCCCAACAACAAACCCACAACAAAGAAGCCAGCCTGCCCCGGCCACACTTGTTGTTCCCAGAGGAGCAGACAGTGGGAGATTCAAGGGCAGGCGCTTCGGGCGAACAAGCCCCGCACTGTGCGAGCCGGCGGCGCTGAGAGCCGGGTTTGTTCGCCCGCCACGCCGGCATTCAGCCGCGGCCCAGGGTGGGCGTCAGCTCGCATTTGGGGAGGGAGGAAAGTGAGAGCGGGCTGCACCCTGGGTCAGGGAGCTCCGCACCTCCATCCACCTGGGGGGATCAAATTGTGTGGGAAGAGGAGGGGATGGAGGTGGGCGAGCTGAGGCTTTCAAGCAGCGCAGGCGGCTTCGTGCAGGGGACATGCCGGTGGCCACGGGATCACCCACTGTGCTTGCATGCGGTGAGCATGCACGGAAGGAGGGATGGGGAAAGGATGTAGAGGTCTCCCCCCGGCCCTGCACCCAGAGCCCAAAGGTTTTACTACCGCTTGTACCTGTGGTGAAGGAGGAGAAGAGCCTGGTGTTGCCCTGGGCGAGGGAGGTGTAGCTGACCCAGCTGAGATAGAGCACCACGGGAGCCCACACTATGAACACCACGTACCTGTGGGGTAGAGGAGAGGTCAGAGGGAGCATCCCACGGGGTGACGAGCTGTGCCCCCCTCCCGGCACCGACCGCCGGGACTCACCACGCTGTCTTAGAGAGCCACTCGAGGATATCCGAGTGGAAGAGGCGGATGGGTCGATCCACGGGCTGGTGCACCCACTCGTCGTACTTCTCCCCCAGGTAGCCCACCTGCCACAGCAAGGGCTTCCGCCAGTCCACCAGGTCCTGAGGGAGCAGACAGTGGTTGTACCCCTGCAGGACCCACACACCGCCCCGGCATTGGGCATGAAGCTGTGAGATTTTAGGCTGCAAACCCCTTCCCATGCCCCAAAGCAGTTGACTCTTGCTCCATGCAACCCTGAGCTCCCTGCAAGCATCGGCGCAGGGCAAACAAGCAAAGGTGGACACACATCAGATCCATGGACCCACAAACACAGGGCTGAGGTGGCCCCTGTGCCACGAGGTACCTGCCAGTCATTCAAGGTGAAGGTGGCTGTACCTGGACCTGGCTCAGCATCGATAAGCAGGGCTCTTTCCCCACCAGGAACGGCCAAGATAAGATAGCGAGCAGCAATATTTCCTGATCAAAAGCCACCGCTAGGACACGGAGCCCATCCCTGTGGCGTTGCCCCTGCCAAGGGCTTTTCTCCTTGCGGAGAGGACACGTGGGGTGGCTGCAGCCACTGGAGCGCTCCGGCAGTGAGAACAGAAGCCAAAGGGGATGAGGAGCAGGGTCACAGGATGGGAACGCAAATGCCAGCGGCAGTCGCATTCCGATGACTACGAAAGGAAGAAGGAGCCTGTGCAGGCACATGAAAACAGAGACACCCAACTGACAGTGCCACCTCCGCCATCGCTCAATATCCCCTGACGCAGCTTCTGCTGGCCCAGACAGACAAGGTGGTTTCTCGGTCCCACCTCTGCCCCAGGACAGAAACCGCACTCGCCTGGTTGAGCCCCAGGCCTGGCAGTTCTCCATCGGCCGGGCTGTGCCGTGCGGCGCCGGCACGGCAGCCCAGCACCCGGGGCTGTGCCGCCGGTCAGATGGCAGCTGTGGGAGGGGGATGGCTCAGCTCGGGGTGTTTCAGGGCAAGGAGGTGGCCACGGGTAATTTTGGGGCTCTGTTGCTGGCAGGGATCACCCAGGAGAGGATACAACCCCAGTTCACAGTGGATGCGTGGGATGGGGATGGAGACACCATCGGTCAGGGAGGAACGGGGAAAGGTAGAGCGAAAAAGGTCGCTTTAAGATGGCAGATGTGATTTTAAAGGTGGCCAACAGCAAAATATTGAGAGGTGGGTGGAAGGTGTTCTCCTACTCAAAAAAATCATCCTTTTTCAAGATCAAAGAGGGGATCCTGCCCCTCTGCTGCCAGGGCTCTGGGGAGACACCCCTGCAGGGCTGGGTCCAGCTCTGGAGGCCTCAGCACAGCAGAGACAGGGACCTGGTGGAGCGGGGCCAGAGGAGGCCCCAGCAATGCTGGGAGGGCTGGAACCCCTCTGCTGGGAGGCCAGGCTGGGAGAGCTGGCGGGGTTCAGCCTGGAGAAGAGAAGGCTCTGCACAGACCTTCTGGGGGCCTTGCAGGGCTTGAAGGGGCCTGGCAGAAAGATGGGGACAGACTTTGGAGCAGGGCCTGTGGGGACAGGGCAAGGGGGGATGGGTTGAAACTGAAAGAGGGAGACTTAGACTGGAGAGAAGGGAGAAATGTTTGACCCTGAAGGTGGAGAGAGCCTGTCCCAGGTTGCCCTGAGAGGTGGTCGCTGCCCCATCCCTGTCCCCAATGCAGGGGACGTTGTTGGGGGCTCTGAGCAACCTGCTCTAGTTGCAGATGGCCCTGCTCCCTGCAGGGGGGTTGGGTTCGATGACCTTCAAAGGTCCCTTCCCACCCAAACCAGTCCATGGTTCTGTTCTACAATTCTAAGATAAACACACACTCGGCTCACGAGTCGGGATCATGCAAGGCACAGCGGCCAGACAGTGCCCAGGCAGGCAGGGACATCCAAAGGCACCTTGGGGACAGATCCCTGCTCCCGTGACGTGCTCAGAGAGGAGGTGTCAGGGCAGGGAGCACCCTGTGCACACAGGGATCACCCTGCCTGGGCCAGGGGATCCCTTGGTGTTCATTGCCAGTGCTTAATCAGGAGGAACAAATGAAAAAAATAAATAAAGCAGGGAAAAAAAATAAATAAAGCAAGCAAGGTGCGGCTTGGCAGCACGTCCCACTCAAAGGGCACAGCCGCTGTCAGAGAAAGCCATCTCCACCCACGCTGCTACCACAGGAGCCTCCCAGCATGACCACACCTGGGCAATAAAGTATGAGCAATGCCGTCTGCTCCGGGAGAAGGGGCAGGAGCAGCCAGCTCAGCTCAGCTCCCTCCCAGCATCCCTGCCAACCCGGGGCTCAGCAGATAGGCAGCGCTCCTCCAGGGAGAGATCCTGTCTGCCCCAGGAGCCCTCTGGCAATCACAGGGCAGGAGAAACCCTTGGCTCTTACCGTCCCCACGTCTACTGTTTTACAGCGCGGATCCATCTGCGCTGAGGTCTGGGCTGCTGCATCCACCACCTTCTCATCCTCCAGCTCGAGGCTCTGGAAGGAGAAAGAAAACCCCGTGGTGAAGCACTGGCAGCAGACGCGGTTGGGAACAGTGGTGGCCGTGCCACCCAGGGGCAAGGGTAGAGCGAGCTCACGCCCGCCTGCTAAATAAATAAGGGAAAACATCTGATGAATTTAAGTCGGCCAGTTCCTGCAGAGCAGGTTCCCGAGGGATGCAGTCAGCAGCGAGCTGCACTGCCCTTCGGACTGTGCACCGAGCATCGCACGCTCTGCTCCTTCTGGAAGCGTCTCCCCCAGTCCAGTTTTCAGAGCACCCCGCCGTGCTGCCAGGAGGGCACTGCGTGCTGGCACTTCAGTGTTGCAAAGCCGGGTCATTCCCAAAGAAGCCGGGCTGCCAGAACAGGGAGCGTGGCATGGCCGGTGCCACCACCCTGGCTCCGGGCACTGGGGAAAAAGTGCAGCAGGAGAGAGCTAACCCTCAGAAGAAGGGCAAAGTGTCCTTTGCATGGCAGCACCGGGCTGGGCGCCTTCTCCACAGGCCACGCAAGATGGGACGAGGGGCTGGTTTTGGCTGCCCAGAGTGTGCCGAGGCTGGGGGGATGCACTGGTGCAGCATCGGCAGCAGGATGATGCCCCGGCTGCATCCCACTGCCAGGGTCGGCTGAGAAACAGGAGAAACCCGCCTCGTCTGATGCTTGGAAGCAACCACACCGCCAGCTGCCAGCACTGGCCTCCTTCTCATGGCCCTGCCAGCTCTGGCGCTGGCCGTGCCACCGGTGGGGGGCTTGGCAAGGCTGCAGCGTGCCCGTGCAAAATCCAAGCTGGCTGTGCTCCCCGGCAGGCCGCCGGCTCCCCGGGCAGGACGTGCCAGACATGCCTTTTCTCCAGCTTTGTCACCTTGAGTTACCCATTAACCCAGCAGCAGGGTACGGCACGGCGCGGCACAGCAGCCCTGGCACAGCGATGCCCGCCGGAGGTTCCAGCGGTGCCGCTGCTTTTGTGCCAGCAGCAGCTCTCCCTGCTGCTCCCAGAGGGATGCGATTCCCCTGAGGGATGAGGGGCGTCGCATTCCTGAAGGGAATAAATCCTGTCGGCAGCTGCAGGAGGAGCTGGGATGCAGGAGAGCCAATGTCACCTCATCGGGGCAGACGGAGTTTACTCCATGCCCTGCTGGTGATGCCAAGGCAGAGCCCCAGCACTGTTTGCCAACAGCAGGCACTCCTTGCCAGCCGGGCTTCCACCCCCTTTTCTGGGCTAACTGGATTTTAAGCCTCATTCCACTGGTACGGGAGCTGCCCCAGGGGAGCGGGCAGAGAAGGGCAGGTGGTATTTCCAGCCAGGCTGGACTTGAGCAGCTCAGCCAAGGATGGTCAAGTTGTGGTTTTGCCTTCTCTCTGCGGGTGCTTTGGAGGAAAATTTGGCTTTGAGAGAGATAGGAACAGAGACAGAAGGGGGTGGCTTCTTCATCCCCTAAGAAATAATCCCGTGCTCTCCACCTCGGCAATTGCACCACAGCCTCGCCAGCAGCAGGAAGGATGCTTAATTAAGCTGCGCTGGCGCAACACCTCAACACCTCTCCTTCCCTTTCCGAAATGTCCACACACCTCCAGCTCCTTTGCCTTCAGCTATCTGAGCACCACATCGTAGCCAGAGGCTTCTCCATCCTCCCAATTCAGGGAGCTCGGGTCCCACCTCGCCATCAGCACCCGGGCTGGGGAGGATGGGTGCCATCACCCTGCGTGCCACGGCAGCTCCCGCCCAGCCTCGCCTGAGTCACCTCCTCCTCCTCAGCCAGGGAGCAGGAGG
Source organism: Todus mexicanus (assembly GCA_013389965.1). NCBI lineage: Eukaryota > Metazoa > Chordata > Aves > Coraciiformes > Todidae > Todus > Todus mexicanus. Next base: position 10,735 of record WEIS01037128.1, on the reverse strand, counting down.
AAGGCTTTCCCCTCGTTCACCCCGGGGCTGGCACCGCAAGGACCGGTAGCAGTGGCGCAACTGGGGTGCGAGCCATGCGTGCGTGCCTCGGCTCGCTCCCTGCAGCAGCGGCATGCTCCTGCTTGCCCCAAGCGTGCAGCCTCCCTACCGGGACTGAGCCCCACTGGCCACGGACCAGTGCTGGAGCTCCTGCCTGTCCTCCTCCTCCAAACAGAAGGAGGAGGCTGGAGGAGTCTTTGCAAGCGCCAGGCTCTGCCTGTCACCCGCGGGTGATGCTGATGCATCAGAGTCATCCCCAGGCAAACAGGTCCTGCCAGAAAGATGCGCAAGAGCCCTGATGTAACGAAGGGAAAGTTAACGCCTAAAAAGCGCTGCCCTCTCGTGCCGCCGCCCCGGTGAGTGACAGCACCAGCAAGGTGTCGGCTCCCCTGCTGGGATGCAACAGGGCATGGGGTGATGGGGTGACCTGTAACCTGCATTCTGGGTGTCCCACTGCCCTGCGGGGGGCAGGCGGGGCCGTGGGGAGCTCGGCGTTGGTCCTGTGCCAGCTACACCACCCCGGTGCTGCCCCGCATCAGGGCTCAGGACATTAAAAACAAAATCTAGCTGTGATCTGAGGAGGTACAGATAGAAGGGATGCTATGGCACGGGGCCCAGTGTGCCTAAGTGTGAGCAGGAGAAGCTGGAAGCCTCCCCCTGGCCGAAGCAGGTGATGCTGCCTGCAGACAGCATCTCCAGCAGCAGCCTGGACCCAGTTTTTCCACTCATGCCCATTTGCCCAGTGAGTCAAACCCTGCAGGAGTCTCATCGTGCCTCTGCATCACCTTGCAGCCTCCAGCACCTTCACCAAACTCCTACACAGCTCCGTTTGCTAATGTTACAGAATCACAGACTAGTTTGGGTTGGAAGGCACCTTCCAAGCTCATCTAACCCAACTCCCCTGCAGGGAGCAGGGCCATCTGCAACTAGAGCAGGTTGCTCAGAGCCCCCAACAACCTCCCCTGCAATGGGGACAGGGATGGGGCAGCCACCACCTCTTGGGGCAACCTGGGCCAGGCTCTCACCACCCTCAGGGTCAAACATTTCTCCCTTCTCTCCAGTCTAAATCTCTCTCTTTCAGTTCCAACCCATCCCCCTTGTCCTGTCCCCACAGGCCCTGCTCCAAAGTCTGTCCCCATCTTTCTGCCAGGCCCCTTGAAGCCCTGGAAGGCCCCCAGAAGGTCTGCGCGGAGCCTTCTCTTCTCCAGGCTGAACCCCCCCAGCTCTCCCAGCCTGGCCTCCCAGCGGAGGGGTTCCAGCCCTCCCAGNCCCAAGGGAGTCGCCGGGCATGGAGAGACCAGGGTGAGCCCGGCACGCAGAGACGCCGGCGAGAGGAAGAGGGGACCCCAGCCCCGAGAGGGACGAGGGATTTACTGTGACTCACGGCTATGTCACGCACCCCAGAGAGGCTGTGATGAAAGTCTCTCGTTGCTTAAATTGGAGGGGTAATTAGATGATCCAGTCTCCCTCCAGCAAGGCAGTGAAAATCCACTGTCTAGTTCTGGGTAATTATCGCTTCTCGCTTTGATCTCCCCTTTGCATTCTCTCTGCATAGATAAAAATTTGGGGGGTAAGTTGGCCTTGGCCAACCAGGCTGGGTGACGCAGGGGAGGGACCTGTGGCTGAAGGATGGAGTTAAGCTCCTAAGAACGGCGGCACGTCAGTGGGAGGAAGGCTGCCTCTCATCTTCCTCTTCACCCCTCCTGCACAAAAACATTCTTTTCCCCTTTTGCAAAGCCCTCGAAGTCCCTGGGTGCCTGCAGGGGGGATGCTGGGTGCCAGTAGGGGGGATGCTGGGTGCCAGCAGGACCACAGGCTCCTGCAGCCCTGGGACCTCTGATGGGCGAGGAGAAGCACTGGCAAAGCCATGGGGTGGGGGGTCCAAAGCTGGACTGGGACCACGTAACAGCTCCTTCAAGGAGGTGCGTGGGGAATGACCACCTGCAATTGGCCAAAATAAGAACCCAAGCACCGCTGAGGGTGTTGGCTCCCCCATCTCCCTTCAGCGGGGATTTTTGGTGGGTGACAAGCCTGGCAGAGCAGCTCGCACACCAGACACAGTGTGGCCAGCCTGGCTGAGCAGCTTTTTTTTCCCCGCTTCCCCCCAGTGTTACAGCCCGGGACAGTTTATCTAGTGCCAGGTAGCGTCTGATCTCCCTGCGTCCCGGCGTTATCACGCCGTGTATTTGCATTGGGATGGTGGCAATTCCCCTTGGCGCGGGCTGCGGCGTGAGAACCCGTTTGTCCGGTACCTTCCTCCACCCCAACCCGTTGGGCTTGTCACGCCTGCGAGGAGGCGGCGGCGGCGGCAACAAATGTCCCAACAGAGAAGATGCCATCGCTGGGAGCCAGGGAAAGAGCGGGCATCGAAACGAGGCTGAACAAAGCCCCATCTGTGGCCCGGCCACCGATCGGGGCTGAGGCTGCGCCGCAGGGAGGAGAACCAGCGAGCGCAAACAACCAGCACGCAGGGACCGACCGGTCACCGACCCTGCCGGGATGTCCAGAGGGGAAAGTGGCCGCTGGGCTGCCAATGGGGGCTGGGTTGGCCCCTCTGCTCAGGGATCCTGCTCGTGGCACAGCGATGAGGGCTGCAGCGCCCGGTGCCATGCTACCTCCTGGAAGTTCACCCGGTGGCGGTGATAGAGCTTCCCCGGCAATTTCCCTTCTGGCTGGGCACAGGCTTGGCGTGGTGGGGCTGGCACTGAGTCACGGCCACCCTTGCTCCACTCCCAGACAGTTCGAGAGGTGGCTGGGCTCCTCTCCTCAGCAGCAGCCGCTCATCGCCAGCAAGCCCCAGTGTCCAGCACCCCGGTCCCTGGCCAAGCACCGGTGGTGCCAGGAAGGGTGCCCTGCCCCATTGCCCACCCTGTGCCACACAGTCCTGCTGAAACCAACCCCGAGCTGCACGTCCCCATGTCCCACACCCCTCCAAAGACCCCAACACCTCCACACCGTGCTGGCACACCAAGGGTCACTCATCAGCTCTGCCTCCTGGCACTGGCAGGGTGGGATGTGACCACGGGGTGGGACCCCATAGGTACCAGGCTTGGGCATGGTCCCAGCTCCCTGAGGAACCTGGACTCCGTACGCCTCATTATCATTTGCATCTCAGGCCCCACAGACACTGACAGCCCCACAGAACTCCCCAGAGACACCATGCCCCAATCACCCAGGACTCCTGCACCCCGTACACCTCAGGCACCATCCACCCAGGACACCAGGATCCTCCAACACCCCCTGTCCCATCCACCCCTCACACCCCAGACCATTCACAGCTCAGACCCCGAGTGTCCCACACAGCTCAGACCCAACACATGCCACACCCCATACAGCTCAGTCTGGGACCTGGGCGCCCTGTACACCCCACATGCTACATGCACCCCAAGGACTCCTTCCCCTGTCCACCTCAGACCCCATATAGCCTCTGTGTGCCCAGTATGGCTTAGACCCCAAGCAGCCCAGACCTGGGGTGCCCTAGAGACCCTGTATGGCTCAGGCTGAGGGTGCCCTATAGACTCCGTATGGCTCAGGCCATGCCCAGCCCAGCCCTGGGGTGCCCCATCCACCTTATCCAGCTCAGTCCCCACACATGCCCGTCTGGCAGTGCTCTGTAGACCTTGCACTGCTCCGGTCCCACACAGCCTGAACCTGGGGCACCCTATAGACCCTGTACAACCCTGCAGACCCCATGCAGCCCAGACCACAGACACTTCATGGCCCAGACCTGAGGGCAGACCCACGGTCCTAGGGAACCCTACTGACTCTGTACATCCCCGACCTGGGACACCCTCTAAGCCACAGACTGTGCTCAGCTCGGATTTGGGACACCCTGAAGCTGGGACACCGTGGACCTGGGGCATTTTATAAGCTTGCCCCACAACTCCCCAGACCTGGAGCACCCTACACTCCACAAAGTCTGCTTGACTTGGACTCCACTCACCCTACACCTCACAGGCTGCACTCTGCTCGGCTCGGGACACCTCAGACCCGAGACATTGCAGACCTGGGGCATCCTATAGACTCTATACATCCCAAACCCAGAACAACCTGGACCTGGAGCACCCTATAGACTCTACACATCCCAAACTCGGAACACTCTGGACCTGAAGCACTTTATACCCCATAGACCCTGCTTGGCTTGGACCTGGGACACTGCGGAACCTACACACTGTGCTCGGCTTGGAGTTGGGGCACTGCAGACCTAGGGCGCCCTGTAGCCTCTGTACAACCCAGACCCGGGACACCCCATAGCTTCTACACACCTCGAACCCTGGACACTCTGGACCTCACAGACTGTGCTTGGCTCGGAGTCGGGACACTGTGGACCTGGGGCACCCTGTAGCCTCTGTACACCCCAGACCTGGGACACCCCATAGCTTCTGTACATGCCAGACCCAGGACACCCCACAGCCTCTGTACATCCCAGACCCGAGACACCCCGGACCCAGGACACCCTAGACCCGGGACACCCCAGACCTAGGATACCCCAGATCCAGGACACCCCAGAGCCTCTGTACATGCCAGACCCGAGACACCCCAGACCTGGGACACCCCATAGCCTCTGCACATCCTGGACCTGGGCCACCCCAGACCCGGGACACCCCCCAGCCTCTGTGCACC
>WEIS01037126.1:11220-21789 GCA_013389965.1 Todus mexicanus | reverse complement strand
TGCAGGAGGAGGAGGAGGAGAAGGAGAAGCGGGTGTTAGCGTGGAGCGGAGCAGAGCTGCGGAGCCGCCACCGCCGCCCGCGGCTCTTATAGCGACCCGCCAATTAAGGGCGGCCAATGGGCGGGCGGCGGCCACGTGACGGGGCAGTTCCAATTACGGCGGAGAATTTTTCTGAATTAGCGGGGTTACACAAAGGACACTCATTGAGGGGGAAGGAGGGGAAANCAGGGTGGAGAAGTTTTCCTGGTCTGTGTCTGAGAGAGAGAGAGAGAGGAAAAAAAAAAAAAAAAAAAAAAGGGCAGCGAGCGGGAACGCCCAGCCGGAGCCTGCTGGTGATTTAAAGCAGGAAACTCCCTCGCCTCACACACACACACACACACAGACACGGCCCCGCATTCAGCACCGGCCAGCAGCAGCGGCAGCTCCGCGGCAAGGAATGTCTGGCGCACATTACGCTAATCCTCGCCCCCGAGGTTGGGTTTACGCGGCCATCGCCTCTCTCTCTCTCTCTTTTCCTTACCCCCCCCCCCCCCCCCCAACGCCCCGGGTTGTTTNNCCTCCCTCCCCAAAGCGCTGGATGGTTTCCCCCCTTGGCTTCCCCCCACGCACACCCCTCCTGCACCATCCAGCGAAAAAAGCCTCACCGCGGGGTGAAGCCTTGTTTGCTACACTTGAAAGTATTTCTTCTACGTACATCGGAGCTGGAAGTGGCTCGCAAAGCAAAGGCTGGCGGTGCCCGGTGTGCCGGCATTGCTCTGGAAAACTTTTGCGTCCAAAATCACGCGAGTCGATTAAAACCACCAACAACAACAAGAAGAAAGGGAATTATGGAAAGGCAATTGAACAATCAACAGTAAGATCCCCGCAAGGAAAATGCGCCCATGCTAACGAATGCTATACGTTTGTATCTTGAGGAATCGCTACGAGGAGAGATGAATAGTATATAAGAAACAGGCATATAAGAAACCTAAAAAGCACCCCGGCGAGCCTCACCTGTTCGCAACCCCTCAAGGAGCAGGAGCCCACAGGTCCGAACGCCTTCAGCGCCTGCCCGAGCAGTACCACCGAGTTGCGCTTCATCTCCATTTCCCTACCCTAAAGACACACGTGTGGTCACCAAACCTCAGCAAACTCCAGCCGGGGCACAACCGGAACAACGGCGAGGCTGCCTGCCACTGCCAAGCCTTGCCAATCCCAATTTATGGGCAGGAAACGTATGCCAGGACAAACCAGTCGAGATGACTCAAATCGCCTCTCCCCCCCACCTCCTGTTCCCCAGAACAACAACCCTCTTTAGCAACGGGGAGTAGGACCTCTTGGAGGAGTGACTCAAAGCTGCTCTCGGGGGCAGAGGGGGAAAAAAAATCCAACAGAACAGAAAATACTCAATCCCCTCCCCCCTTCTCACATTATGTTAATTAAAGACACAACTATCTTGAGGTAATAAACGCCATAAAGGCAAACAAATCTTACCGCGAGATGAGTTACTGAGGTCAAACCCGAGGGAAAACTAATCTAACCACATTTTCAAATTGTTTGGAATATTCCATAGCCCAGTGAAACCATAAAAAGACAAAAACATCCTATCCTAGAATAGCATGGGAATAACAAAAAATATTAGGTTTAATTAAAGGCAGATGACCTAATAAAAATTTCACACTGTGAAATGATGAAATGCTATAGATTAAATTTTTCACCTATTGCAATTTTTTTAAAAGATGGTCATATGTTTTAACCTTTATTTTTATATTTATTAAAGTAATTTGATTAGAATTAAGATATCAAAATACTTCAAAATTTTAGTCTTTATCCTATCATGAATGCTAAGCCAACACTGTTAAGTGATTTTGAGCAACAGATAGTCAGGTTAGTTTAGAGGGTGCTACATCTTCCATCTTCTTGAGGAACAGTGAATAAATCTCTCTCCAAATGGCCACAGGTTTTCTATTAACATAAAAAAATGGGAGATGAACTGCCCACTCTTACTGGAAGTTTAGAATTGAAGAAGAGAAGTAGCACAACAGGTGTTTCTGAAGAAATTTGGGACTGGAAAGCAAACCAGCCAACATCTCTCTGATGATTTTTTGAACATGACTGTATCTCCATCTCGAAAAAAAGCTGCAGCTTCTGTTCAGCTCCTGCAATTGTAAAGTTGTTCCAGAAATCAGTTCTGATGGTTCGGACCTTTTTTTAAAAAACACAAACAAAACCCCCATCTTAAACTTATTCAGGGCCAGCTGTTGGCACAACATCAAATGATCGGCATTGTCCTCCCTTTGCTAAAACGGTGCTTTTCCTTTTCCTGTGCCCACAAATGCCCCCATTCTTCCATTCTGCAGCTTGTTGGTAGACAGCAGCCATATCTGCCTGCAACTCTGATGAGATATTTAAGCCTAGTGATTTTATCACGCTTCATCTCCGAGTTCTTCCCAAAGCATTTATCATGAAGTTCTTCATGAAAATAATTTAGATTAAACCAACCAAATTATTTTACTGTTCTTTTTGAATGGAAACCATGACTCAGATGAGCCAAACACAAAATATTCCACCAAAGGATTCTATGTATAGCATTTGTGTGAATTCGTGTGGCTGAAGCCAGCCAAATAACATAAGTACTCCATAATGGAAAAGCTGATTAACCATTATAAATACCTCAGAAGTACATTTCAAGGTAAATCCTCATAATATCCCTGTGAAATGGGAGACATTAGTCTCTTTTAAAAACTGAGAAAAGAGATGACAGGAATACTTTAAAGTCCTGACCAACATTAACTCAGTTTCCATCAGGAACTGAGTTGTACCCAAGGAACTCTTGGCTCCCTGTCCCACACCGCATCTCCTCATCTCCTGGAACACACTCTGCTTCTCATTCCAACCTAGTGCTGAACTGCATGACCTGCAGTCACCTTCTACATGGCTAAAACACAACATTCAAAAATGATAGCAGCAGATGGGGTAATATGTGCTTTCACTGTTGACCTCACTGTTGAGACAGACTTTTTTGGATGAATTTAGTATATTTTATGGTGATAACATTTTAGCTTTTGTTAGAGGGATTAGGGTCAGAGCCCGAGACTTCTGTCCTACTGCAGAAAAGGAATACGGAAAGGTACATCATGGAATTGGTGGCAGTGGTGGCCTAGTTTCAGCAGCTTGGCTACACAAACATGACTGAAGTTCAGCTGGATTCTTTTTCAGTCGGGTTTACTTTCTGGGAGAGGGGTACTTCATTTTAACACAGAAACCCAGTTAGAGCAGGAAGGGCGAGAATGAGGAATGTGAGAGGGAAAGCACTGTTCTCTTCATCTTACTCCATTCACCCTCACAGACTAAAGCACCCACCTATTCTATCTTTTCCTCTGTTGACTATTTCTTCAGGAGACCTGTTCTTCATTGTTCCACCAGAGCCTGTTTCCTACAATACTCAGCAATTTTCCTCTCCCAGTAGGTAGTTTTCCCTATTTTTCCCATTGTGTCTTGGTCCAAAGATGAGGGGTAAAATGACAGATTCCTTTTAAGATGCTCATCACTTTGGTATCAAACACAGGGGCCATCCAGTTGACAACACGAGCAAGAGGGTCCTGATCCTGTTGGGGTTTCAGCATCTCATAGTGCTGCCAAAGGCCACCACATACCACACCTTAGGAATTTCTGTTCCCTAGGGAGTTAGACAACCCAAGCTAAACAGTTCCCATCTTACATTAATTATGCTGGAGAGGGAGAGAAAAGGGCACAAAGAGATCACATGGGCAGACCACTGTTCCCTCTCCAGGTCAAGTTTATTCATGACAGTACTTTGTGACCAGGACTCCAAACATGGAAGCCACCTCAGGACTGGAGAAAACAGCAGATGCTCCATATTTTGTGGCTCACTGAGGAAGAGAGCGAGCTTCACAGTAAACTGGCACCACCCTTAATACTAATTGCAATGAAGGCTCGTCTCTGCCAGAGGGGAAGAGCTCAGCCCACAGGGACGCATCCAGCATCACTGGGACGTGTGAACTAGGTACACACAGTCACAGATCATGGGTATGTGTATATATATCCATAGTTTCCTTACAGTACCTCTGCAGAAGCAAAGGATGTCAGGGAGAAGAGGAAGAAATGAATTTTCTCTTTTCTCTTCTATAGATCCCCTTTCCTTTATTGAAGAACTAAACCTTGTAAGCACAGAGCTAATGAAAGGTGCATCATTTAACTAGGAGATAAATAAGTTAATCTTTTCTGGGTAAATAGATGACCTAGGCTCTGAGAATACTTTTTTTTTAAATTCCCTTTGATTCCTACCCTTAAGGCACCACCTATTTGTTTCTCTTGGTAAGGCTGGAAGGGCTGCATTACCATGCTTGGTTAAAAATATGCTTTCCCACCAACTTATGCAAGTTGTGGTACCTACTGTGACTGATTCATAGCATCACTGTGCATGAAGTCCTCTGTGCTCAGTGTTATATACATAAATGCACATGTCAGCTTTCGGAGGCACTGAGCTGCTTCTAATTTCCACTGGGATTGTTGGACTGCATCACCTCTACATACCTGATCTCCATAAACATCTCTTTTTCATGTATAAACATCTCCTTTGGATGCTTCTAGTGTCTGATCACAGAACTTGAGCTGTGTTCAGCCTTCAGCTCTTAGGAAGCACAGCTCATCAGATACTGTGATGAACTGAACCTTAACATTTTGCGCTTCCAGCAGTAGGTGAAGACAAAAGATTGTCACCACCCATACAAAGTATCTGACATCAGCTGTAGGAAACAGGACACAGTGGTACACATTTGTGTAATGAAAGCAGTGCAGGTTTTTTCTCTTCATGGGAAAAAGCTTGTTAAGGTCTAAAAATGAAATCATTAGGACTAAGAAGAAGACAAAAACAACATTAAGGGATGCTCTTCTGGTACTGCATTCCAACAAGAATTCCTCTCTCTCTATGGTTTCCTCAAAAGTGTTTTTTGTTTATTGTTTTGTTTTTGAAAGACAGATTCCCAAATACAAGAGCTTGAGCAATTCTAGCATCGCTTGCTGTAGCTTTGCTAAACTGCTAAAAACAAGCACTTCTCAAGACCAATGCAGTACTGTTGTCTGTTAAAGTAACACGAAAAGCGGAGTACTGCTGCTGCCTCCACACCACTTGTGAAAAGGAAGTCTTATTAGGCTCATATCAACATCAGTAACACAGCAGCTTGAAGAAGGATTTCATTTGCTCTGTTTTTAAGGAACTATTCAACTTTTTCAGACTACAGTGACATAAATATACAGTGGGTGAGGGTGGGGGTAGTTTGGGTGGGAGAAGGGGAGGACGGAGGAGGACAGGGTTTTATGCCAAGAGCTGAATCATAACCATGTGAGTAATTTTGCGTGTTTTTTTTTTTCTTAAGGGTATGAATCAAATTAAATTTGTTTTGCTGTGGGTGAAGGAAGAGAGAATATAATAGCATGAATCAGAGCGATCATCAAATATGTGGCAGAGACTAAAAATTGATTGCAATTACAGCCTTCTTCTAAAAAGCTCCTGCTATAAGATGCACCAATTTTGTTAATCAATATTATCCATTTAAAAAAAATCTTTTATCTTCCTTTTAATTTTTTTTCTATAGTAATAGGAAAAGATAATCATCTTTAAACAAAATCTCGCTTAATCTTTTATATGCCTTCTGCTCCGGTGGCAAAAGAACTGCTGCTAATAATGAAAAGTAGATACTAGACCATATGTAATCACATCAGTCAGGGCTAGCTTGAGGATGAAAGTCTATGCTTTACCACTTTAGCACAAATGCTTTATTAGGGATTCTAATAAAGACAATTTATTTAATGAAAAATGCAAACAGAAAAACATTCAACATCACGTTGTCTTTTCCTGTAAGAGTGAGATAAAGCCATGGAAAAGCACGTGTTAGAGACTGGATCTTTTTTGCACTTTGAAATAGCCACTGAAGTATGCAATACTAGGAAAACTGTAAGGGGCTCAGAACAAAAAAACCTCTTTCTAAAGAGGCCAATACAGATACTTGGAAAAAACCTCATGCATTATTAATTATTAGATAGTTAACCAAGGACCTAAGTACTTTTGTACTAGGTAAGAAACCACTAATTTTGATAACTAAAAAGGTAGTGAGTCTTTGGCTCCAAATTTCTAGTATAAAGAAAATGGTATTTAATCCACTGTCTGAAGAAAACACAATAAAACTTACAGCAAGACATCATTTGGAACCAATTCCTCTCCCTAAACAGCTCCAGATCCTTCCCATATTAATTTTCTTGCACGTGCCCAGCAAAAATGTCTGTAGAAAGGACTGGTATACAGCATGTTCAGGAAGTCAGCTGAACCATGAGCCTTAAAGATACAATACTCAGACAGACAGAAAAATTCTGTGGAGACCGCTGCAGCTGCCATGACTTTCCAGTGGCATATGGGGTGGGAAGGAAGAAAATGCAAGATCCCTTGAGTAACCTGAGCTGAGCCCCGAGAGGAATAACATGTGTGTGCATGTGTTTTACAATCCCCATTCAAACTGGCCTGCGAACAGGAAGCCAACACCCACCCTGGAGCCAGGTCTTACCCTCACCCTGCTCCTACACCAGCTGAAGGTCACAAGCTCTGGCTGAAACAGTGGCTGGGGTTCCTGCCTGATGCCAGCTGATGCTACCCTCTTGATGTTCACGTCAATGTGCAAGACAGTGTCATTCCTGTTGATGTCTCCTAGTGGTCTTCAAGAGCAATCAATCTATCATTTAAAAACCAGAACTAAATGGGCACTTGAGAGACTGGCAGGCAGACAATCTGTCCACAGGTGGTCGAAAAGTTTATGGCCAACAGCATGTGAGAATTCCCTCAACTCTCCTTCTGGACTATCCCCTTTGACTGTCTCAAACATTAAATTTGCAGGCCAGACATTTGCTACCTCGTGGAAGTTGTCCATCCCTTTTTTCACTGGTACTCAGTACTCAGTTTTATCCAAGCCTCTGTTGGCAGGTAGTATGAAAGCCCAGCTAACTTATCAGTGTTTGACGAGAGGTATATTTGAGCACGTCTCACATGATTATCACATCCTTAAAAGCATCTCACAGCCTTATCACAGTATACCAGGTTGGAAGGGGCCTCCGGGATCATCTAGTCCAACCCTTTCAGGTAAAGAAATACAGTTTATATGAGCTGGCCCAGCACCCTGTCAAGCTGAGCCTTAAAACTGTCTGAAGTTGAGAAATCCACCACTTCCATTCCAATGTCTAATAGCTCTCACTGTGAAAAACTTCCCTCTGGAGTCTAATTGGAATCTCCCCTGGAGCAACTTTTATCCATTCCCCCTTATTTTATCTCATATGCAGGACATATGTGAGGGGGAACAAAATAACTCAGAAGACCATTTTGCAATAAACCACCCAGGAGTGAAGAAATATTAGATAACAGTATCCACTGGAATCACTCTGTAGAACACAGTGACAGAACCTTTCCAACAAACCTTCAAAATTCCTCAAAACACAGCAACAGAAATTCTCCTGCAAAGAGATCGGTGCCACTCTAGCCACCTGTATTTTGAGACTGCTTACTGGTGTGGTGGTATAATAACCATCTAAGAAATATTTTATTTATATTCACAATCACAAAGAAGGTCAATTCTTCCTCACTTTCCTCAAGACAAAAATCACTGATGTTCCCTAATTACAGCTTTTACTTGCAATAAAGAACGAGCTTCAAGTAGAAATGAAATGCAAGTTGTCAGAAGTTAGCCAGAAAAGACACTTGAAGATCTCTTACTAAGGGACAAACCAGCATCTTTGCCACATCTGTGGTCATCTTTATTAACAACACAACAGTATAGATTACCACAGATGGTGTTTTTTGGTTGTTTGGCGTTTCTGCATTTCTGGTTACATTATTTCTCAGCTACTGTGCATACACTGAACTCCTCAAATGCTCTTCCTCCCTGTTTTGGCATACAATGGCAGAGCTTAGAAGGACTGCTAACTGGCCTCCAGATGATATACGCTGTTTGGTAAAGTTAATTCCCAGATTTCCATAGCAAATAGGAGCCATTTCTTGCAGATGTTAGGCAGATAGCTTCAAAAAGGAAAAGAGCATTTTTCTTTTGCAAAGAATCACTGTATCAATATAGCTGAGAGATAGCAGAAAGGTCTGACACCCCAGTCCCAGACACTAATCATGTTTTGACATTTATTATATATAATTTTGTATAATTTAGCTATGAGACTTTAAACCAGTTGCTAGAAAGTATATTTGCTACCTGCTCTTCTCAACTGTCTCAGTGTCAAATTCAAAAGGGAGCCTGCTATCTAGTCACTTTGGCTACAAAAACAGATTAAGGGTAAAGAGTAATTTTTATCCAAGTACAGAAAAAAATATACTTATGCACTTAGCAAAATCATTAGAGATTTATTTAAACACCACGAATTTTGGTAGAAAGCCTCCTGTAAACTCAATGGCATTAAATTAATATGTACATTACTAATACAAAGGCTTAAGAGAGATTTCTGGAAGTAGCAATTGAAAACTGAAATTCTGTTTTGCTTTCAAAAAATTCACATATCCTGTACATTTCTAGAATTGCTGGAACAGTTCAAGAAAACCTGATGGGAAATTCCATTTGAGAATGCCAACCCTTGCAAATACAATTTGAAGCATGGGACGGAAACATGATTAAAAACAAAGCACAACTACTTCTCCATGATTATATATTTAGTTTCTCCAACCCTATGAAGGAAAACTACAGGAAAATTGGTGGGGAGGGCGATGGATGACTGTGAGGAAATTGCAGTTGTAGTCAAGAACATAATATGCTACTAAATTCATAATAAAATACAGAGCTTTTTTCCCTTCAGAACTCTTAGGCACAATACAGCCTTGGGAACACACTATTGCCTGCCCTGTGCTGCAATTCCTCCCCTCTCCCCTCTCCTTCCGCCACCCCAACCTTTAACTTTAAAAGACAGTCCAAGACTATGATTTTTTGTGAGTTCAGAATGGATGAACATGTGAGCACTTGAATTAGCACTTAAATTCCTAAAACCTGTTGTCTGAAATTTGTTTTAAACCATGTTCCAGGAGAAGTCTTAACCTGGAAGAGAGGCAGTTCTGATCTTGCACCTTATACACAGCTAACGGGAGGCGTTTGATTTGCATGGATTAGTAAAGTGACTGCAGACTAATTCATATGCGTACAATGGCTTCTGCAGCCCAGAATTACATCCAGAGGAGGGTCACGATGCTAATAAATACAAAATTAATTTCACACCTCCTAAATTACAAGTCTTATCAGTGTTAGACTGTAAGCTTCTTGGGGCTGAGACAGTCTTGTCTGTGTGTCTTGTAGAGCATTAATCATGCTGTGGGTGCTTACAGCTAATAAGATACATGTAAATCTATTCTGATGTGGTTTTTTGCCACTTCAGACTAGAGAGGAGTCACACGCATAGGCGTACTCTTACCTCTCTACCTAATGATACCCTAATGCGTCTAATTGAAAAAACAAGTCCTGATAGGAACAGAAAGGCTTTGTTTTTGTTTATGCCACCCAGACAGAGTCTGTGGCTATACATTGCAAATAGTTGGCAAAACCCAAACCGCAAGTATGCAGCAGCACTGTGAGTAATAAAGATAATGTTTGTATTTTGTTTGTGAAGAGCCCTAACCAACACACTAAAGCAAGCATACTGAAACCAAACAATATTCAGATCTTTAGAAAAACTTAAGAGGATCCAAATAATGTAATTTAAGCACTTTGTTCTTTAACAAGCTAAACATCATTTAAAATTTACAAGCAGTAATTCTATATAAATTCTCTAAGCTGAAAAATGGGATGTAGCCAGTTGCTCTCTTCTACCCCAACTATTAAAGTTCAAACAAATGAAGCTCTATTACTGAGGTAAAAATAAAAAACACCTACAAAATTCCCTTGCCCCAAAGGTTGAGAAATGCTGTATTGCTCTGCCAACATGGAATTCCTCCGTATCTGGAGTCACATGAAACACACAGGTATTTCATGGTTACTTCACTGGGATGAACAATCTCCATATGACTTTGACAACACACCAGTACTTTGTGTGCAGTGCACAGATAAGAAATATATTCTGTATGCCTCAAATAAACTACAATTCAAAAGATTTTCCCATTAAAAAAAAAAAAGAGGAGTAATAGAAAAGGGAGAGATAGTGAGGTAAGACATCTTAAATGATAAATTCCCAGTTTGGCTCAATACTGGATGCTAGATCAAAATGTTATTATTGACAAGCATGTTGTTTTTATTTAGGACAATTTAAATGAATTTTATTTCCAGATCTGCACAGTGTTCATATGTGCCAAAAGCTGATGAAAAAGAGCTTCACGTTACATCAAAAATAACAGCAAGTTTCCTGTCCTCCTCTTCATCCATCCTTTCACTTACTTCAGCAGGTAATTCTGGAACCCCTTTGAGAACAGAGGCATATTCAACTCTTGGGTACCAGCACTCTCAATGTGTATACAAGACTCATCTGACAGGGAATTCAGAAGAGGATCTCCTTCCTGCATGCAGAATTTGCAGGGTTAGGAGGCAGAGTTATAGTTCTTTCAAA
>WEIS01037126.1:0-11197 GCA_013389965.1 Todus mexicanus | reverse complement strand
ATAGTTCTTTCAAAGTAATTCATCAGTTCATTCATCCAACAGCATATTTTGGACTGCAAGAGGTTGCACTAGAGAGTAACTGCAGGGTGGCAGAGTGTTGTTAGCTCTGACCAGTGAACTAACAACAGTGCCCCCAGGGCACACCAGAGGCAGTCTGGACAGCAGGGCATCACAGACCGTCCCTGAAAAATGTTGATCAAAACTGCCAATACACATCTTACAAGGCAGTAAAGGCCTGGTCTATAATACCACTCTTTCCAACCCCTATGTGTCACATAAGTGTTCAAAAGAACTAGCCTAATCACCCCTGCAAGAAGGTGCCCAACAAAATAATGGGGAGCCTGGCTCAGAGAATTCCGAACCAGACTACAACTAGAAAAGAGAGACGTACAGCCTTAATCCAAGTCACATCCAACTTTCTACAGCACAGAGCTGAGATTCTTAGTTTCCCAGTACATGGTTCTTAGCTTCTGCAAGCAGCCCAGACCCCTCTGCAGATGCTGCCAACCAAGAATCAAACCCAGGGCTGCCAGGTGACCCAGACCTGCTCAGCAATCAGACACTTAACCAACTGGCCTACTTAACAACACTGGTTTACTGTTATCTGCCTGAACAGCCAGCTCTGGGTACACCTCCCCATTTCATACCTTGACTGCTGTGACACATGACTATGGCTGAAAATCTGCACTGGTAGAACCACTTTGCTAGGAAAAAATGACCACAAGTGGTATCTTGAAGAGCTACTCCACACATATGCAGAAAAGCTAGATAGAAATAGTCACTTCCAAACAAAAAGCATTTAAGCAATACTAAATCTTTTGCTCTAAGCCAGCTATCTTGTCCTAAGGAAAATCTTCTGAAGATCTCGCTAGGAAGGACTTGGAGAAAGAGCAGAGATTGCCTTATCCTTGTGCTATCTGCTATGCAATCACTACTGTTTGGAAGGTTGGGTTGGCTGGGTCCTTGCTTACTGATTTTCTCAGGGAGAGCCTTGGCAAATATGGCATTGGAAGATAACATCCCTTGTCTGTCTATCACCCCCACGCACACAAGGACAATTGTGAAACACTCCTGTGGAAATCCTATCAACCTGTAGCTAGAGAGGAACGACCAGCACGGGATATGTGTGTGTGTGTGTGTGTGCAGGAGAAAGCACGAACAGCAGAGCAGCAACTAAAGACAAAACAAAACAAGGCTCCAGGAGTAACTAACAGATTTGCCAGAATAAATTCCCTACTTCCATACCACTAACATTTCCTTTTCCTTATGCGCCCACCCACTATTTAAAGGGAGTCATGCCACAACCATTACTGCAGTTAAATGGACAAACCTGAGTCATTTCTTAAGCTACTGGGAACTCTCTACAATCTTTAAAGCATTTGTCTGTCCGGTATTCCCAAAAGCACCACCTTGGTAACTTCTCATCAAAGCTCTTTATCTCCCTGTTTGTTCAACTGCCTAAAGATCTCATTCACAGACCTCCACTGGGAAAACACGTGCAAACAGTTACTAAATCCTTCAAAAGCAGATGAAGAGTGACCAGCATGTCTTATTTCCTTCATCTTAGGGATGTCATCAGTTCTGTTAGTGAATGCCCCCTGGCCCCAGCACCCAGATCACTCTCTTTCCCAAGGGAAATCCTTCAGTTAAATCCCTCCCAAAGCCAACCCCAGGCATCATTGCACATGCAGTATCAACACTTGGTGCTCACCCACGCTGGTGGCTATGCAAGGCATGCTGGCTTCAGATTCAAAACCTATACATAAATAAAGGTTGCATATTTAGGTAGGCCAAGAGCTCTGCTTCCACCTTCCTATTCCACAGCAGTCCTCCCGTGACACAGATGCAGTGAAGTTTGGCAAGACCCTACGCCCAGGAATCTTTTGATTTCCTGCAAGCTCCAACTGTCCTGCATTTAAGTGCAGGACAGCTAACCACTTACACGCCTCCACAAATAAATGTTCTCGGAAGCAGGTTAGATTAAAAATACACAGTAACAAACTTATTTTAAAATATGCCTGCCCAGTTAAGTCTGAAAGGCAAGTAGTGCTGGTACAAGAAAGTTTTCCAGATAACACAGTAGCTTAAAAACACCTGATGTATTGCTATTTTGCCATAGTGTGTCTAGAGCAAATGCGAATTGATCAATCTTACCTCTCATACATGGAATGGACTGCACAATACTGTTCTCAGAGAAATACTACTTCATTTTTCTTTTTTTTTTTTTGTTTTGTTTTAGTCTTAATCAAATTATGAAGGATTAGGTTACTTTCTCATCTTAATAAATGAAGTAAAAACTCTGGACATAGGGTAGTATTTGTATACTTCCAGGCAAGCCATAATAATTTTCAAATGTTACTTCCCCCTTCTCCTTTACCATATGAAACAAATATACTGCAGGCCATTTTAATCTTAGTGACAAACACATTTAAGAGGGTCTAATTTCAGTTAAAGTTTCCAAATGTCAAATGTACTTGTTAATTATATTAAAAAATAAAGAGCAGATGAATTCTCATTCTCATTATTGGTTCATAAAGTGCCTATATTTTCCCAATAAGGATTAAACAATTTTACGAGACAATGCCTGTGCTTAAATTAGCAAGGAATAAATAAATATCAGTTATAGAAACATACAACAAGTAGTATCATTCATATCAACTCACCTGTTACAAGATCAGAGGATTGCTGCTGCCTCATTCAGTTTTGGAAGTATCAATCCAAAACTGCTTCACTTCTCTTTTTCTAGGTTAAGATCCGTAACAGCGCTCAATTTTTGAATAAGGTATTGCTTACAAAATGGTTGAAGACTAAGGGCAAGATTTTTCAGAAGCAGAAAGCCACCCAATTTCAAAATGAAGGTATGGTATAACATATTGAGGTACGTCTTAAGACTTCTGGTTGTTTTCCATGGAAAAACAAAGCTGCACATAGCAGAGTCATACTGGAATGGTTCAGATGTCCTTTCTGTTTGAATGTTATACTGTCATCCATTATTACTCAAGGCTGGTCATAATGTGCATTAACATTTAAAAAGTTGGAATCTATTCAGCCTATCCACCCTGTAGTTGACTAACTGGACATTATTACTTGAAGAATAAGCCTAATGAAATGGGAAAACAGAATAATCTACTGCAACCCACTCTCTGCCTGCATTTTCTCAAACCAAGAAGTACTAATACTGAATAAATTGACAAGTATTTAATCTATAAGAACTTCTAAGCTTTTTTAGAGCACAAAAAGAGTTAAGAGCAGGCAATTAATATTCATCTGCACTTTCATAACAGAGAGAGGAACTTTAAATAGGCAAGTAATTTCTACTACTTGGAGGCAAATTCTTGTTACGCCTTTAAATTAAATAAAAAAGGTGTGTGCTTCAGGGGGAAACAGGCACCAGGAACAATAAGCTGATCACCACTTCTGAGCCAAATGCTTGCAAAAATCCTGAATGCAGAGTATGTACACAGCTGCAACAAGACAGAAGAGCTAAAGAAGGGGAAGAAACGCATCTTTATTCACCTTGTCCGAGACTAAAGAGAACAACTATCACTCCAAGGTGTTACTTCCAAGGCTCTGCTTCCAGACAGTACTTTTCCATCAATTTCTACGAAGTTAATGAGAAATAAAAGCATCTGACCAAAGAAACCCTCCGGTCCTGCGTGGGAGCTGGGGGGGTAGTGGTGTGGGGGGTAACCCTTTAGAATTTGCCCAGAATTATTCCTGGTTTTAAAGCAAGGCGAGCTACAACTTCGGAGCCTGCCGGTGAGCTGCCTCCAGCAGCAGCGCTTGGCACCAACCCCCGAAGCTCGCCGTGGGCTGTAGCTTTAAAAGGTGTCAGAGGAAAAGCCGATGAGACGCTGCCATCCCCACCCACCGCCCTGACACCGCCGCAGCCCACGCACACCCGGCATCCCGAAATCCGCCCTGCCCCGCCAACATACCCCCCCGGCCGGGCGAAGGAAACGGGGCTGCCCTTCGGGACGCCGCCTGCCCCCGGCCCGCCGCCCCCGCCATCCGGGGAGGGGAGGGAGGGGAAGGGAAAAGGCCGCCCCGTCCCGCTCTACCCGCGCCATCCTTCCCGGGCCCAGTCCCGCTGCTGGTCCCGGTCCCGGGGTGTTCCCGTAGGCCCCAGGGTCGGGGCTGTTCCCCTTGGCAAGAAGATGGCGGGGCCAGCGTGGAAGTTCTCTCCCCGTGGGCCTGGTGCACGGAGAGGGCCTGAGTTAAGGTCTCTCCCAGAACAGGATACCACCAAATAAACCCCCAAACCCACAACCGCCACCACTCCCAGACACTGAGTTCCCATGTTAAGTTGCTGGGTTAAACTCTTTTTCATTGAATCAGAGAATCTTTGAAGTTGGAAAAGACCCTTGGGATCATCGAGTCCAACCCTCAACCCTACTCTGCAAAGTTCACCCCTGAACCATATCCCCTAACACCACATCTGAACACCCTTTAAACACGTCCAGTGTTGGGGATTCAACCCCCTCCCTCGGCAGCCCATTCCAGCAGCTGACTACTCCTTCTGTGAAAATTTTTTTCCTAATGTCCAGTCTAAACCTACCCTGTTGCAGCTTGGAACCATTCCCTCTTGTTCTATCGCTAATTACCTGTGAGAAGAGACCAGCACCAACCCCTCTCCAATGTCCCTTCAGGGAGCTGTAGAGAGTGATGAGGGCTCCCCTCAGCCTCCTCTTCCTCAAACAGACAGATGATTCCCTCCCCGTCCTCCTTCTCAGGAGACATTTACATTACTGATGTAGATACATCAGTAGCTACAAACCATTTCTGGGAGACAGATGAGAAGTTCTGAACAGAGCTTTGTCTTCAACTAAGGATATTCTTCCCCTCTACTCCACTCTAGTGGAAGCCTTTAAGGCCAGGATGGATGGGTCTGACATAANAAGCCTTTAAGGCCAGGCTGGATGGGTCTGACGTAGTGTGAGGTGAACCTGCCCACGCCAGGGGAGTGGGAACTAGGTGATCTTTGAGGTCACTCCCAACTCTGACAATTCTGTTATTCAGCTTTAGCATGTAACGTGCGTCCCATGTCAGACAATGGTTTGCACAATGCAAACCACAGTGCAAAATATTTAGTGAAAAAGCTTTATCTTTGTGGCTCATTTTTCTCCAAGGGAGGAGGAATTCAGTGAGATGAAGAGGTTGGGCTATGGGAAAGTCTGTTTCATTCTATCTTCCGCAATCTTACAACAGCACTCAGTAATGCATTCGTCCTATAGGTGACCTTTTAAATTTAGTGAACCACTGAAATGAATTTCTTCAATATTCTGTGGAAAAATACACAAACCTATACATTTTCCAGATGGAGCGGTCAATAAGAGATGATTGTAGCCACTGCTCAGAACCAACTGTAAAGTTGAGCACGCATGGATTAAAATACAATTACAACCAAAACTTCCCGTTTGCGAGATTTATTACAACACTCCAGATCTGTCCTTTCCTTGTGAGCAAACTTCCTCACAGGTTTAGAGAGAAGGAGACTGTACACCCTGCTCTGAAGAGTGGCAATTCCTACTCAGTAGCTCCTAAACAGTGGGTAAATGTCACCTGGAAAAGAGCAACAAATTTGTATCACAGATGAAATGCAGAAGTTAGAGGATTAAAACTTTTCTGTCACACAGTGCTCACTCAGATATTTAATTACATAAACGAGGAGAAAATATTTGGGAAAGTGGGTCTTGAGCTTCTATTACTATGACAGAAGAGAAGATGTGCAATAAAAAAAGAACAACAAGCCTCTGTAGTTTTCAAGGGGGAAAAAATCCTTGGGAAAACAACATTTTGAGCAGTGGTACTGCACAGTACAAACTGTATTAACTTGTCATAATATATTGCTTCTGTTGGTACAAATTTTAATTAACAAACTAAATATGAGCTTCAGCATATACAGTAATACTAAAGAGCTTGGGAAAGCACCTCTAACGGGGATTTGCTGATTCCTCATGTTGAGATGGAAATGATTGCCAGCCTCAGTTGCAGGTCACCATTTTGCAGCTTACCCATATTCTCTTCTTCTAAATGACAAATCATGATGCTATTTTTTTAAAAAGTGTACACTCAAATTCCTCAGAAAAGGTGATTCACCGTAAAGCTAGCTATGACCTGAATGGACAGGGGAAAAAAACCCTAACCAAACCAACAAAACAAAGTATCAAGATCCAGTTTTCTTCATTTAAATAGCAGCATTTTTTTCTTCTTTTCAATCTTAATTTACTTTCCATGAGCAAGTACTGAGTCCCGATTTTGCTGAAGAATTTTGCACATCATTAGCATCACTTACTAACTCTTTCTGTACTTTCTTGCCTTAGAGTAATTTTATAATACGGAACATTTATGGTGCTTGTTATGGCACCTTCTGTGTTCAGGCTCAGAAAAATCCATCTCAGCAGCTTCCACATAGTGCAATCTGCTATCACTGGTCAAAGTGGTACATGTGGCAGCAGAGGGGAAAAAATGGCAAGCTGCCAGTGATATGTCCCATGCAAGCAGTTCCCTACATCCAGCTCTTTTGCATTTTTATAGTGTCCACTTTATTCATAGGATGCTCCAAAAGTACAGAGACATTTTAATATCAAATCTAGTTCCTTCTTCATTCCTTTCCCACGGTGGACTGACTGGATACTTAGTCCGTGTAACTGAGGTTCAGAGCACATGCTGCAATGACAGCTTGCAATTGAAACATAAGCGTGTTGTGGCAGGACTTTCCCTTCTGAATAATCGTTCGTCAGAAAGAATGATTAAGTGTCAGAGCTCATGATTATTTTAGAAGCTTATTGCTTCTATCAGTGCATATAGTCATAAAAATATTGTGGTTTTTCTTCTCCACTGCTAAGAGGGAAAGCAAAATTGATCTGGGATATCGCTTATGTATATTGACATTAAATACTAACATGAAAAGGTAAATGTAATGTTTACTAATCTAAAGCTTGATTTACAAAGCTTTAGGTATTTCTAACGTTTTGTTATAGTCCAGCAGATTCTGGGAAGTTTACAAACAGCATTTCCTAGTCATGCAGCCATATTAAAATGATTCTGCTGGTACGTTTCTGCATCAAGACTAAATTTGGTTTGCTAACAACAATCTCACATTTCAGTAAATAAGAGATTTCTTATGAGTCTTCTTTCATTATTTCAGAGTAATATCAGTTCTCATCAAGGTGGGGGGGTTTTTTTAGTATATCTTTGCACACAAATGATCACTATTTGCAGTATGCTATGTAAACCCGCACTAATACAGAAAACATGCATGAAATATCAGGGAAAGGTAAGATACTAGAGACATGCTGATCTTGCTAGAGCTGCCTCCAACAGCCTCATTTTTTATTTTCTGGGGCAAAAAAAAAGAGGCATGAAGCCCTGCACGTGACTCTGCAGTTGTAAAGCTGCCACCTCAAGGAAGGTGCTGGCCAGGAAGTTTGAGGTCGAGCCCAAAGCATGGAAGGACAGGGCTGTACTGGTGGCCCTCAGCCAGGGGTTGAGCCCCAGAACACGGCAAGCGCTGTGGAAGCCTTTGGGCCATTAGGGAAAGCCAGTAATTGCACTGCTTGACTTGCTGGAATAACAACGACTTAAAGCAGTAAGCCTTTGGACTAGTTTAAAATTAAAACAGTGCAATAAACTACCAAATAATATGTCTAAGAGGATCTTAAAGACACAAGAAGGATTTTGCCTGGTGGTAGTAAAATTTCATGAGGTTATTTGAGTTTTAGTATGCAGCTGAAGCCTTAAAAGATTCATGTGAGTAATACCAAAAAGGTCTAAGCTTCTTAGTTCCTCAGAAGTGGAAAATCCTATTCCAGATTTCTGATGTCTGCACTCATAAGCCTCTGCTCATAACTAGGAAAGAGGGGAAAGAAGAGTTTTGGTTTAAAACAACTAGAACACTGTCTGGCTGAAACAGAAGTGGGATATAACACTTAAATAATGACAGTTTTGGCATCAAATTAAGCCCTGATACACATGTATAGAGATCTTACCACAATGAGTAATGGCAGGGCTTGCTCTTTATCTAGTAGTAAAAACCAAACAAATAAAAATTCTGTGGTCTTCACTCTCCAAAGTTAATAAAAACTGTGAGAAAATGTATAGTAGAACATTTCATTGTAATAAATATTTCGTTACAATAATGTGATTTAGCTCTTCTTTCTTGAGATTTTTCTTGATATTCTTAACCTGATTTTATTTATGAAAGTAAGTGTCTGAATTTAAAGGTGTTAAGACCTCATGGTCTTTCAAGTTTACTCAATACAGCTGTTGAACTCTTAGTTCTACTACTCTAAGGAGAATTAAATACTGCAGATGTTATCTTCTATAATGCCATATACACAGAATCAGTTCCTCATTTGCAGGCAAGTTATTTATTTTTTCCTACTTAGCTTCAAGGCAATCACGATCATTAGGCAATGCCAGGGTTAACTAAACATGACCTAAAGTGATTGCGAGTCAGAAGTAATTTGAAAGAGATATTCTCACATCAATAAGTGGAAATCTAGGAACTGCACTTGAAATATTTTAAACCAACCTCTCTCTTCAGATGCAAACATATTAAAAACACAAATGAAAAGGCAGAAATATAAGTGAAATTAAACTATTTCCTATCTTTGAGACATATTTGAACTAGACAGGCTACCTTGTCAGGCGTTTAAAGATGCTAGTGCTCATACACAATAAATAAATTAAAGAAACCCCATAGATTAAAAAAAACACACCACACCAACAAAAACACTAGACGGAAAACAAAAAAAAGAAATCAGTACTCTCTGAAATAACTTTATATTTATCCATTCCAGGTTTACACACCTGATTCTCTCTCATGCCACAGTAGAACCCATGTGTATGAATATATAACTGCCTTGTTTATGTGCATGGTCTGACAGCAATTCTGCGGTGCACAGCCCAGACAAGCTCACCTGCCAGGAATTCCCCTAAGGACAACTGCATGAAACGTAAGAAGATTTGCATCTGTTCATAAAAGATCACTTTGCTTAAGATGAAGCCAGTGTGGGATGGCTTACAGGAACTTGGGGTACTTTCAGAATTGATACCTAACTTCTCCAGAGAACCAAGCCTATGCAGTTCTCAACTCTCATTTAGAAAGGGAACACTGAAGATCTAATGCCTCATTGTTTGCCCTCACAGCAAGTAGACCACTCTCTTCAGAGCAATCTCTGCTAACTAGTCATTATTGCCTTACACTGTTTCACCTCACTTATCTTTCATCACTTCATGAAACCTCTCCTCCTCCCATCCCATAAAAAAGGAAAAATAAGTCTTGAAATCCTTTAGTAGACAACTATTGCCAAAGATTATTTGAAACCTAAAAATGCTCTTTGCACCATGAGCTAGTACATAAGCCAACTTAACAGCTCCTATCCCTTTCTGTAAACACACCGTTACCACTATTGACCTCTTTGATGCTTTCCATGCTTCTTGCAATTATTCTCCCAGTCTGTCACTTGAAGCTGGATGTTTCCTCAGGCTTGCATGTGATAAAGGTCCACTGAACTCAACAGAAACAGTCCACCTATCCCACTACTCCATTCCATGGTCTCTTTCCCCCAGATTAAACCTCAGTATGTCTGAGCATCTAAGCATCAGCTGTTGTTAGAAGACAGATGTCCCACAGCCAGCTCTTCACAAGTAGAGACATTTTTAACAATTCAAAAAGAGAAGCATCAAGAAATCATAAGTAATTGGAAAGTCATGCATCTTTATCCATCTTATGTACAGCACCAGCATCTTATGAAACACTGAATATACGAATAGGAAAAAGTACCTCTCAAATAGTTTTTATTTAAATACTGGAAAATACTAGAAAGGAATAAGGTTACCAGTAAAATATGGAGATTTGTATGACAGCTTTCCAAAATAAAGTCATCTTCAACCCTAGACCACAAGGAGTTTTTCAGAGCTACAGGTGGGAGCTGGGAACACTTGTCTTTTTCATCTTAAAAACTCCTGAATGCATCTTTTAATTTATGAGTCACTCAAAATTTCAGAGAGTACCTGAGATCTTTTAGCAAAGAGGAGCAATGGTAATGAAGAACACATTACACAGTTATGTTTAAAGAGAAGGGAGTGGGGCATAACAGCCAGGCATAAAACCAGGTGAAAATCACTTTTATCTGTCACACTCACTAGGTATTTTTATTTTGCAATTTTTCACTTATAGTAAGTGTACTTATTACTGATCTTCTGTTTTGTTTTCTTTCTAAGACATTATATAAAAGGACTTAGGGAGTCAGAGCCCTTTGAAGCACCCTCAGCACGTGAGAAGACTCTTTCACCAGGTTCTTAGATACAAACAATGAAAGAAAATATGCATGAAGCAGAGAGCGCTCAAACAGTCGCCCTCCCCAGTCATCTGTTTAGCCTCTGCTATGTATGTTTTGGGTTATGCTCATCAGAGCTGCAACTGCTTCAGCTTTTGTATGTCTCTGGTGGGATTTTTGCAAGACATATTTAACTACCAACACATACAAAAGCAGCTACGCAAGGCTGAATGGAGTTTTTATCCTGAACTGTTGTACTGGTCCTTTAACTTTTTATGACTCATCGTTTAAGTATTTGGGAATTCCCCTCTATATACGAGTTTGACACACTTGCATTATGGAAAGTTATTTTATTCAAAAAGTAACAGAATGCAACATTCATACAATACCCAGGACTATATTTAGCAAAACACAATTGGTCTTTTCTTTTTTTTTCCCAATAAAGCTTCTAATTAAAGGCAGATTTTTTTAAGAAACAAAAATGCAAGAACAAGACTGAATAGCAAAGTAGCGGCGTTGAAAGAGACAATCACAGTGTTACACACCCATGCAAAACAGGAATATGTTGGGGTTTTTTTTAAGTATTCAAACAATGTTAGGACTCTTTACCTCCCCCTCTGGACCCCCCAGGTGCATGTAAGAGTATACAGCTTCTCTCTTACCTGTGTGCTGAAGTCCCTTCTTGGTGGGCTGACCAGTCATCAGGGATCACCTGACTAAAGCCTGGAAAAAAATAAAATAAAATAACATCAGCTGACCACCCTTGCTCTCTGGCTTCCAGCTTAAATACTCCTCTCTACGGCACTTTGTCATGTGAGGCAGGACAGAAACAGCTGTCATTGCTTCAGAAAAAGGGAAACGGGCCCCTCTGTTTCCACCTCCTTCCTTCCTCCTCTCTCACTCTTTCCTAT
>WEIS01037125.1:1496-24611 GCA_013389965.1 Todus mexicanus | reverse complement strand
GTAGGAGGGGTAGATGTGTACCCACAGGGATATAGGTGGGGGGATACAACCTGCAACCTGCTATGTTGCTGCAGGCTCCACTTTCCTGTAGATACCATGGTTTGGCTGCAAACTCAGAAAGATGAGGTTACAGGCAAGATCCCAATATGGGATAAGTCAAGGGAGCATGTTAAGAGCAGAGGGGACTGATTAGGATGCATGGTCATATCCAACATGCATGTGACTGCTCACTGATGGAGAGCTACAGGCCAGATGATTATTTTAAGTCCAGTTTGCTCCCTTCCACCCCAAGTGAGGCTTCCAACCCTCACCACGTTTGGTTCCACTACGGCTGAAAAATATTCACATCTTGCATGGGTATTGAAAACCTCACTGCAGATTTCTCTTCTGGGTGATTAGCAGCTACCTACACAATGCATCAGAGCCCATTTTGCCTGATTTTCATTGTGGCTTCCAGTGAGGGCTTCAGAGCAGTGCCAGAGGAGATCAAGCATCCTTACAGTGAAGAGGGAATGAGATTTTACTAAGAGGTTGCAAAGCTTTCCGAGTGCCTGATCACTTATTTTGCATTCATGTGCCGCTTTCAAGCAGAGGGTAGTTAGAGCAGGGGGAAACACCATGGTTCATTCAGTTATTAATTCAATAAATATAGGGAAAGTGTAGACAAAATTGGCTGTTTCCTTTGCTTAATGTTTTATCATTTGACCTTTATGTCAGGAGATGAAAACTGGTGATACTGTGCGTCAGCTGTTCTGGCTGCTCTGAACAAACTGAATTTATGGGGCTCAAATTTGGGAAATTTGGTCTCCTCAGGCTGAAGTATGGGCCACCAAAATAGTGCTGTGGGGAGCAAGCCCGCAATGGGACTTGGTGCCCAGCTCTCCCTCACATCAGCATTGTACAAGCCTATAAAATTTGTTAGTTTTTTGCACTGATGGGATCCAGCAGACTGCTCTACTTGACACCAACACAAATCTCTAACACGCTTACTTGCACTGCTTTGAACACACTTATGCTGAGAAGCTGAGAAGACTGAAATAAAGGATGTCTTATAACCAGTTAACTACATTTATTATACAAGTTTTTACTGGATCACCAATCTTTGTCAATCACGCCCAGGGAAAATTTCCTAATATAACCAAATCCCAAGCAACATAGCAGGCTACATCCAAGACTGTGTACTAAATTGCTGTTTGCTTTCTACGTCTTTATCTTGCTCTCATTTTCCTCTCTTTCATTTCTTTTTTCCTTTCTTCGTGCAGAGAAGAGAAATGATTGCTAATGAATTGCAAGCATGGGGTATGGAAAGATCAGTTAATATGGCCCAAGTATTCAGTAATACAAATACATTAAAGTGATCAAGCAATGAATGAAAATTGACCCAAAGNTGAAAATTGACCCAAAGAGCAGGTTCCACTGAGAAAACATGTGAGAATGTAAATTAATGTGACTTGATGAAACTTGAAATGTCATAACACAGCAGGGCATGCAACACATCAGAGGAAATGTGAAAATTATACTTTTTCCTGAAATCATACTTTTCAAAAATAAGTGGCTTTTTAATTCTTCTAAAAATATAATAAAGGAATTAGTGTCAAGAAAAAGGTTATTGTTGTTTATCAGACTACAGTCTCAGTCTATGGTGGCTTTTTCAAATACCCTCTTTTATTCCTATAACTATGAAGTGGGAAAATGAAAAGAAAAATCTTGAAGTCTTTCTACTTGTCTGGTTTGCACAAGTGTATTTTTAAAAGTTGTTTGGAGGGTAAATGACATGCTAATCTCATGCTGCTTTTTTTGCCTTTTGGCCATCAGCTTTCATCCAAAAGTTCTAATGCTTAGAAACAAGCAAACAAAACAAGAGGAAAGGTCGCTTGAAATTATTCTGTCTTCCAATAAAACTTACTTAAACAGGACAGATGAAAGCTTTGGGAGACAGAATTAAATAGTTATTCTGGCAGGTTACCAGACCCAAACAGAAAATGTAACATAGTCTCCCCTATCTCATGTGTCTGTATTTGTTTGGTGGCATGACTAGCCCAGCTGTTGGAAAGTCTTTCCTCTCTACATGTCAGATTTTTCTGCTGGCCTCCATGCTGGAGTACAGTCCTCACAGGCATCTAAGACATGAATAGGAGGGAAAAGATTTCCTCCTACCACACTGCGCAGCCAGCAGGTAGTACAAGAATGGGTCCCCTTTCATGCAGCACAGAGTGGATTTCTGTAGGAAGAGCACTGAGAGTGCAGGGTCGGCAGAGTGAAAGGATGAATCGCCACTGGCCACAAAATTGTTAGTTTGCTCCTCTGACTGCAGTGACCACACATGGCAAGGGGAACCTCAACCTCTTTCTCTTGCACTGAGTGCCCTGCAGGAAGCCTGTGTACTGGATTCTGGCTGAAGATGGGTATCCTTCATGGACTATGTCCTCACTGTCCCTGTGCTAACCACCACCTCTCTGCACTACTCCAGCTCAGATGCTTTCTTCAGACTATTTCTCAAGTTTTTATATCTCCAGTCTCTATAGCCCTCTTTCTCTCAACTGAGTATATCTTCATATAGGAAGGATTAACTAAAATCTCTGTCCAGGTAGGGAATTAAAATGTTGTTATTCCATGGAAGACAGAATCTAGTAAGCAGGACAGTCTGAGTGACTAGGGCATACCTGAGCACAAGGTATTCTCGATGCAACCCAGCCCCATCTCTTCCCCTGTAGAACTGCACGAAGTTGGATGGTACTGTCTGATGTCCTCAGTGCAGGCTCCTGGGTAACAAAGCCTGTTCATACACCAAAAAAAAAAAAAAAAAGAAAAAAAAGAAAAAAAGAGAAATAATTCACAAAAGTAGAAAACAAAAAAACAGACTGGAAAGAAGAAATACAGCAGGTCAGTAAAGCTAGTAGATGGCTAATTAAATAGCACAGTACATAATGTAGTCTTCTTATTCTTGTATAATAGATAATATCCATTTCATGAAATGTCATGATAATGACCAGAAACATAATTTCTGTCTTGTTTTTTAAACAAGTGCAGGAAGCTGGCTGCAAAAGAGAAGGGGAAAAAAATGGGTTTTGCCACTCACAGCGTGCTCAGAAAACTTGTGAATGCACCTTGTGTAGCTTTGGTGCAAATAAGCAGAGCATGAAGTTGGTTGGTCCATTTTCATCAATCAGCAAGAGAAGTAGAAATGGTCAGTGAGAAGAGGTTGCAAATCTTCTGTGTCTCAGCCCTGGTAATTGTTTTTTTCGTATTTGGATTTATATCCTGAAACATGAGGCCACTGTGAAGCAAATAGCCAACAATACAATAGTTTTGCCATCCTGAACAAAAATGTAGCCTTTCAGAAAGTTTTAGCACTTCGACTAAAGGAAAAGATATTACAGATTTCAAAACTTTAATATGACTAAGCAAATTATAAATCGGAAACTATTGAATAGCTATTTTTTCTGAATATTTTCTTGGCATGGCTAATGTGTCGCTTCTCCAGTTGGGTTACAGTGCAAATTAAAGTTATTTTTCTTGGTAAGGTTTGTCACATATTTCTGATACGTCTACAGTTGACGCAGAAAGTGGAGTCTGAGGAATGAGACCCTAAATATTCCTATGCCTTCTACTAATTATTGGCTAATGCATACGGAAAAGCCTTCCACTCATTGGAAATAAATCCTGAGTATCCATGAAAAGTGATTGTTTAGTGTTGTCTGGTTAGGATCCAATTACAGATGGTGTATTTATTTTAAACCTATAAGATGCACACCAGAGATTTCTAGCAACAAAAATGAGCTGAAATTGGCTGAGCACTGAACGGAAAAAAATAATGACCCGTGTTACATTTCTTGTGTACTGGAGACTACAGATGAGGGATTAAAAAATTAAGGCCATGGCTATTTACACTGCACAGCACAGATTGCTCTGAGTATTTGAGTGTTGGCACCCAGTAGATAGACATCCTGCTTTATCTGTGATTTAAGTACATCTTCTGCAACACAAAAGGATGGCGTGAGGTATGAGTGTAAGGTAGTAGCTACTATATTAAAATTGAATGCCAGCTTTGTTCCTTAAACTGAACTTCTACATGTGTCAAAGCGCTCAGGTGCCCTCCCTGCCCTGGCACACTCTGTGAGAGGGGCCCTGATGCATGGGCAGCTCCTCTGAACAGTTGGTACTTGCAACACCTGGAATCCTGCAGCTGGAGATCTATGGCAGAGAGCACATCATGCACATAAATACAGATGCATAGTCACAGAGGGGCTGTAAAAGCTTTCTCCTGCTGACTCCAGTGACAGATACAGCTTCCCAGGGTTACTGTTGTGAGGAAAAGCCTGGCAGTCATTTGTGTTCAGGCATTCAAGGTCACCTTTTTCCATCCAGTACTCTGACACAGAGAAGATAATGTCGGGAGGTTTCATCCTGCACATTCACAAACTGTCCAGGTGGGAAGGACAAACTGCGGTGGGGAGGAAGGGAAACTCTTTTCAAAAGATAGGTTTTGAAAAAGATGGCTTCACATTCCATAAGAACTGGTAGCAGAATGTGAAGCAAAACCATAAAAGTAGAGTCCCATCCACTTACTTGGTACAGGTAAGCTAAAGAAGACGGCTTACTTCACAGTTCTCAGCATGTGTGATCTCTCCAAGATCCCTTTTATTTACTTTTATTTATCCAGATGATACAAAACCTAAGGGGTCAGCTTTTCACTCTCTAAGTCCTTGAGAATATTGGTTTTTCCAGACCAGGTTTTCACTTTTGCCTTCGTCTCTGACATACACTGGTAAAATTGTTAAGCATTGTACCTGATCATCCTGTGCTAAACTTAGTTTTCCAGCTCATAGGCAGTTGTCACAGAAGTACAAAGTCTTCATTATTTTTAAGCAAAACAGAATCAAAAGATTTTTATGGCATTTTGGCTATTGCAGTAGCCTTTAAAGAGCTTAGTGATGATGCAGTTGAAATTACGGTAGAAGTCTCAGGTAATATTTTGTGGCACTTGATGCTTGCTGTTATTGGAACGTTTAGTTGCCTTCCTTCTTACTGAGCCTGTAAGCTGTATGTACAAATCACTGAGGTCCTGTGGTATGGTATTGCAGTATCTCTGTCTAAACCAATATATAAATCCCATTCCTTGAACCAGGTAAAATTAAAGGAGGATATCTCAGTTTAAAAAGACTGTTTCCCACCTCCATTTTACTGTCACCTGCCTGGAAAGTAATGAGAAGAATGGATACAAGTGAATATGAATCATAGGAATACAATTCATTCGGGGGGAAGGTCAGGCTGTTTTTTTTCCCCCGGGGAGCATGGGCTGAAGTCCATCATGCAAGATCATTGAGTACCAGCTCATATCATCAAAACCCACCACACTCCCACTGCAATCTGTACAAAATGGGATGGACTTAAACCTCTTATTTCTCATTCTCCAGTCATATCTCATTCCGTGCCACAGCTTCATTTCCTTGTACTATGCCACTTACTACACTTTATTTGTTAGCCACTGCTATCAGCAGCAGCAACAGCTCCGTCTCTTCCAGGCCATGTTCCCCTCTGAAGCAGATTTTGTAGTGGCAGTATTATGCATACCGCAAAAGGAACATCCACTCCACGCTATTCCTTCCTCCCCTTAAGCCAACTCTTATTCCCTCCTACTCCCACTCTTTGTTCTTTCAACTTAAATATTCCTCCCATATATCATTTCCAACACTCACATTTGCATGCTTTTGCTAATCTGCCTCTTCTCTGCACTTAGAAACATTTCTCTTTCTTCTTGTCATGGTTTAACCTCCACTGGCAGCTAAACACCATGCAGCTGCCCATCTCCCACTTCCTCACCCCCTCCACTTGTTCTTCCTCTTGTAGGATAGGAAGGAGAATCAGAAGAAAGGAAAGAGATGAGACCCCCATGGGTTGAGATAAGGACAATTTAATAAAACAACACAAAGAGAGAAGAGAATGACAGTACTAATAAAAGTACTAATGAAATGATAGACAAAACAAGTAAGAGAAGTCAGGAATGCTCTACCTGTGCCTAAGATGCCAACTTTCCCTGCTGCAGCCACACAGAAGCTACACACTGAAACAAGTTGAAAACAGACCTCCACCCTGGGTCAACCCTCCCCTTACCTAGAAGCAGAACTCAGTGTGGTATCCAATATCCCATTGGCTGGTTCAGTCATTTACCCTGGCTGGGGCCTCTCCCAGTCCCTCCCAACTGCTTGGGCCAGCAGCTGCTGGCAATAATTAACCTGAACCCAACCAGGACACGTCTGCGTGGGAGGTCAGCAGTGGGCTTTGAGTTCTGAGTAGGAGCTATTGAGTGCTGTTGCAGTCAGATGAGCTGAGAGATACCACCGTCCTTCCTTTGTATCCTGCTGAAAAGGATGCAGATCACCTGAGTCATATTGGCCATCATCTTGTGAAATCCTAAACGATTTTGAAGTGGCACTAGACACCCATGTTTAAACACCTAAATGGCTCTCCGGTTGTGGTTAGCCAGTTTCTTTCTCCAAAATTCCACATAATCATTTGCTATAACATCTCATAGCTTTGTCATACTCAGTACTGTTCACAAACATGGAATGGACAGTATCTTAGTGGTAGAAATCCTCATTGCTCATGTGAAGTCATGGAAATATCATGGAAGCTGCCAAACCCAAAGGAATTAGGCTATTTATTACTCCAAATCATGACATGATCTGCTGTTGTAATGTGAATATCTTCCTATGCCTACAGATTTCTTGTGCACATCTTAAGAGCAAAATCCTTGGAATATGTGTATTTGATCCAGTACCTCTCTATATATATCATGTATTTATCAGTGAGAATCTGGGGACTAAATTATTGAAAAGTGGTAAAGGCAGGCAAGAGGCAAATAAATTATCCTGAATGAAGGCCAGTAAAACCATCCTGCTGCACCACAGAAGTCTGTGCTCCACATACACCACAGGAAGATTGCTTCTGGATATTTTCACTTTCTTCCAGTACTCTCCACTGCATCTTTTCCACCTCTCCTGAAGACAGACTTCTTTCTTCAGCCTCTACCTATGGCATCATAAAACTTCTTCTCCTCCCACTCCCACAGCCTATATGTGGCTACAAGTGTCACAGAAACAAAATCCGCTGTTCATCCATTTGGAGAAAGGAGACATCTTTGATTAGTAGGAATCTCTTGTCTGTAGCTCATGAGGTCTTTGAGGAATGGCCTGTCACTCACTCTGTGTGTACGACATTTAGAACAGAGGCGCTGCCTCGCTGGAGGCCTGGGGGTGGTATCGCAATACCAACGTTAGCTGTGCAGGTTTGTAATAAGATGATGGACTGTACAGCCATACACAGCCTTCACTTCAACAAACAAAGCATGGAATATAACAATTTATAAAGACGTATATCACTTTTACTTCCTCTTTTTTTATCTTCTTTAGGGGAGAAATTTATACACCACCATGGTAAATTGTGACTGAGAGAGTTGGTACCCTGAGAAAACAGGGCTGCAGGAAAAGTGCTGTTTCAAAATATTAAAATGCTTAAGGAAGCTTCACTAGAGGAGGCTGAAAAGTAGTTGATGGTAATCTGCCCTCAGTATAGGAAGAGTAGGATGATGCTGATAAAGTACCATTTGAAACTTCAGCATTTGTCTGTTAGGATTTTATAATTAATCAGCTTTACAAGTGCACTACAATATATATCTACATTTGGCATTTAGTCATTGCATATAGTAAACTATATTTAGTAATCTTGCCTATTCCTCATGCATCTTCTTGACAGACAGATGGGAACTGTACATCTGCCTGAAGCCAAAGAGGTCCTCTCACACATGACAAAGCCTATCATCAAAACCAGACCAACAAAAAGGATCCCCCAAAGTCAGTGGTCCTGTGATAGCAATGCACAGGGGAGCAGGAAAGGGTGGGAAAGGGAGCAAGAGAGCTTGATGGGAAAGAGTCTGGAGGGTGGATCAGGACCTGCAAAGGGATGGGGAAGGCACGTCTGAGGCTGCTGGGAAGGCACAGGGACAAACGAGGCAGTTTCCCACAGACCTGTACGTGCAAATGGCCTTTGTCTCTCACTGCATCTGTCTCCCACAGGGAAAAGTCTGACATCTCATCTCCTGGGTCACTGGGAAGGAGGGGGCTTGCTGGTGCATGTGTTACTGGGAGCTCCCAGCTCCTCCTCGCACCCACCACTTACTCTGCTGCTAACTGCAATACGCTTTGCCGTTACCTAGCTGTAATTTGTTAAATCATTAGAAAGAACTTTATCACTACCAAGAAAAGCTTTGGCTGCTGAGTTGAAAGGCTTGTTCCAAATGTGAATATTCCACATGAAAGAATTTCTCTTGTTTCAAACCATTTGCATTTCCCTTACATGTTATTGATCTGATTGAACAGTTCCCAGATCAAAGGCACACTGGTAAATGAGGAGCCAAGGTGGCAATATGCGAAGTGGACAGCTGTTAAAGAGAGTAGCTTAAATAATTGCTCTAGGATTTATTGGGTAAGATGATTAATGATTATGGAAATATGATGACATGATACCAAAGAGTAGTGTGCAGTGATTGATGGGGAAGTTGGATAAGGCCAAGCTTAGATGTCAGAGTATGGGAAACAGTAATATAGCTTGTAATCATGGTATATGTGGTGTTTAGTTGTTTGGAAATTTTGGTATTCATTGTTGCATTCTGGCAGGAACTCAAACTGCAAAGTATGTTGTGTTTAATATTTATCTTGTGATGAGGTAAGGTAGAACTCATCTGCTAACAGTGCATTGTAATAGCAGGACTGATTCAAAAAGACATCAAAAAGACTTCTTTTTTTTAAAAAAAAAAAAAAAAAGAATCTTTGAAATCTCCATAAAACTTTCTGGAAGCTTATGCTACTGTTTTAATTAACACCTGAGAGAACTATACATAACACATTAAAAGAGAAAAGATCTGTTTGTGGAACTGACAGTAGTTTACGTACAAACAACATTTTTCCTGCATTGTGGTTTTGGGTTTTTTTACCCTCAAATTCCAAGAGGCATCAGTAGCATAGCACAAAAGATGGGAAAGCAGAGTACCAAATTGCAGGTTAGAACTACTTCATGGCAAAAATATTGCAAACTCTTGGAACTGATTTTCTGTTGAAAGTCGCACGAGATTCCTATTCACTTTGCATTGGTGGGTGGCACAAACCCTCCTCCTCTTTCAGAAAATTTCGTTTAAGAGCTCATGAAACAGAAGGTAATATTTGGAAAAATTAATTAAAAGCTACTATAAAATGTTAAATATTAGAAGACAGTTTTGAAGATGAAAATAGGCAGCAAAATCCTCAGTGTGAAACACCAATGCAAGAAAACAGAGTGCAAAACTGTTACTGACTTCAGCATGGGCAGAATTCCATGCTGGGTTTTGTTTGTTTGGTTCGGGTTTTTTAAATTCTGCTTCCTATGGTTAATACACTTGAATATAAATAAGACCCTACACTGGATTTGAGACACAATTTCTACATGCCAGAGACTTGGCCGCTGTAATTGAGGGGACCTCATCAACATTTTTAGTTGGGTTGCAGTAGATGACAGCTATTAGGCCCAAAACACTAGATCCTGCCATTAGATGGCTGTGGTATGACAACAATTGTGATAGCTTTAAAGACAGAGTGATGTGGGTAGAGCTATTTAAATGAAAACAACATTGCTCATGCTAGGCAAAGCAGACAGCTCTGGAAAAAAATTTCTATATTTGAAACCTTGGAAATGTTGTTAATCTGTTCAGAGATGTGAGATAACAACAGAGATGGTGTAGGATTTGAGAGAGATACCAGAAAGTCTGATATTTTAAAGCTATAATGTAGTTTGCAAGCCTCAAGAGTGAGCATTAGTGAGATTATAGTTTTGGTGAAGCAGAAGGCAAGAGGTGGAATTGGAGCATCTGTTGGCATTTACGGACAGATTCATTTATAGTCTTAGGTGACTTCCTTGGCATTATTCAGGGTGCAGGGTTATGTGATGGGTCAAAACCCCCATGTTTAGTTATAGCCATGCTCAAACACTCTGAAATGTTGCCTCTTTCTTTAATGCATCACATATACTATGAACCCCATTACTCTTCACACTGGGAAGCCCACATCTTCTTTTGTAGCACACTCAGGCTTCCCCATGAAAGAAAACTGGGATCACTCTGCAGCCCTTTTTCAGCAGCCAGACATGCCAACTCTGCCTGGCCTGTCTGAGAGCTT
This sequence comes from Todus mexicanus, assembly GCA_013389965.1. NCBI lineage: Eukaryota > Metazoa > Chordata > Aves > Coraciiformes > Todidae > Todus > Todus mexicanus. The sequence continues at coordinate 14,406 of WEIS01037125.1, read as the reverse complement.
TTTGAGGCAATTCTAAATAAAGGTTTACTACAGGGTTCACATACCATTTCGGTCATTTCAGTATTTTCGAAGTGTAGCCTGTAAGTGCTAGGGTTGGGAATGAACACAAGATTCCCTCATATTTCAAGTCATTGCTGCATCAGGGGGATGTGGTGCTCAGGGACATGGTTTAGTGGTGACCTAGCAGTTTTACTGACTGGACTTGATGATCTTAAAGGTCTTTTCCAACCTAAATCATTCTGTAAATTCTATGATTCTCTAAGTACTATGTGATGAGGACTGTGTTTCTGTGTGCTGCACAGTCATGATGTTAAAACCAGTGAGCTAGAATTTATAACCTGGTGCACACCTGAAAAGAAGAACCACACAACATACATATGTGTTTTTATCTTGTTGCAGAGATTTGTTCTTACAGTTTTTCATAATATCAGACTACTGGCACCTGTCTTTTTTTCTAATTGTAGTTATAACCAGCATCAAATCTGGGCGAGCCCCGCTTGGCTTCAGCAATGCAGCACGACAAATTCTGTGGTACACTAGGGTTTCTGCAGCAGCATTCTCTTAAAACAAAACAAAACAAACCAACCAACCAAACAAACGAAAAAGGAAAAATATTTGTTATTGATTTAAGTGTGATCAGAGCAATCTTGTGTATTTACTTTCCTATAGCACTTATTTTGGAATACTTTGTTGACTGTTCTTCTGCTCATTTAATTTCTCATTATTTTTCTGACTGCAGGTTGTTCAAAGCTGCACTGTAGAAGTTCAGAAAGTGTGTTAATACCTCTGAGACTGTGTATGGGCCAGCTGAGGTTTTGTGCATCAAGCTGGAGTGGAAATGCTTAGGATGTTCTCGTTTCAAGAAGGTCTGACTGGCAGGTACTCTGTTCTTTCTCGTCCTCCTCCAAGGCCATAGCTCACTTCTGGCCAGCCTAGCTTTCACATCTCCTGGCAAGCATACTGGTGTTCCAGGTTCCTGGACCCCACCGTGTAGCCCTAACAGGTAGTCCTGGTTCCAGGTCCCCTCAACACCCAGAGAAGTAGGGAGATGGCTCTGCTGTTACCTGGTCTCTGGACTGCTCCCTCCAGTATGTGACTGCTTGGTGACTCGGCAGCCAAAGCAATTTTTCAGCCTGCTCCTGTCCTAGCTGCAGTTTTCTCATGAGTCCTTCACACCTTTAATGTGAAATTCTGTAGACTCACTTCATTTTCTATTTCTACCTGAGAATTTAATTTTTTTCATTTCGTTATCTGAAAGTGGTTATTTAGCTGCAGGACAGGAATTCAGGTAAGAATGAATGATCAAACCTTTAATCTGTGACTCCAGCTTTAAGCTCAGGTTAAACTGCTCTTGCTGTGTCTGGTTATTGCAATCAAATTATTAGAAAAATATTAACTGGGCTAATGTGAGTGAGTGTAAATGACTGATTAATACTGTAGACATTATACAAATTTAGTAGCTTGAGCAAAAAATATGGGGTTTTCCCCATGAAGTACATTGAAAAATTACATGGATTATTAATGCAATAGGGAGGATTTAGCACCTTTTGGAAAGGTGTGAGGTTGGTAACAAAGTTCCTTTCACAGAACAGGAGAACAATTTGCATCACAGGAGTCCCTAAATAATTCTCAGGTTGTGGGTGCTTGTTGACACAATGAATCTGATAACTTCAAACTTACTTCTGATGGAAAGGTGTGCAAACCATAAAACATCACTGCTACACTTTGCACACTTGTTGGAAGCTGTACCAAAGAGCTGAGGACTGAAAAAGCAAATGAGTTTGAAGGCAAAGGTTCAGATTCAGAGAGGATCTGATGTCTGCATGATGGGTTCAGTTCTGTGCCAGAATTGTGTCCAGTTCTGAGCTCCCTCATATACAACAGACATGGACTTAACAGAGTGAGTCCAACTAAGGGCTGTGAAGGATTGGAGCATCCTTCATATGAGGAGAGAGTGGCAGAGCTGGGACTGTTAAGACTGGAGAAGAGAAGGCTCAGGGCGGGGTGGAGAGGGGGACACACACAACAACATGGACACGTGGATCTTATCAATACTTGATGGGAAGGAATGAAGAAGAGGGAGCCAGACTCTTCTCAGTAAGATCCAGTAGTAGGACAAGAGACAATAAAACCACACTAAATTCAAACTAAATACAAGATTTTTTAAAATTTTATTGGGTTTCTTTTACGGTGAGGATGGTTAAACACTGGCGCAGGTTGCCCAGAGAGGTTCTAAGTTTTCATCTATGGAAATATTCAAAACCCAACCAGACGTGGTCCTGGGCCACTGGCTTCAGGTGGTCCTGCTTGAGCAGAGGGGTTGGACTAGATGATTTCAAGAGGTGCCTTCAAACTTCAACCTGTTGCAGATTAATTTTGTGATTTCATTATTCAAAACCCGTATTCAGCTGCTGCTTAAATTCAGCTGTCCCAAATAGCTAGCTAGAAAATTAGTCTGTTGCAAAGTAGAAACATTCTTCAGTTTTCTGCTGAAATCACTCAACTGTACTTAAAATAATTCATACTTTGTTGCACCAGACTTAGAGAATAAGAAGCTAGCCTAAAATCTGATATTTTTGCTTGGTTGTTCAGTCCTTATTTAAGCTCAGTTTGTCCTGTAAAGCATCTATCTCAAAGTAACCTACGACCATATTATTGGGGTATTCCTGTGGGAGGCAGGAGCTATGAGTATAAAGCTGAACTAGAAAGACATAATTAAGAACTTGCAGAGAAAGGAATTAAACCACATCAGTCCGCTAAGAATTCCTTATTGTGGCAACTGCTTGCCCTGCATGCTGCGTGTGAATGTAGCTGCAGATGTTGAATTCTGAAGCTGTGTGGACTCCTTTTGGGAAAGTGCACATCTAAAAGACAACAATAGCAATAGCCAGTTACAAGTGCTTAAATGTCTTTCTGGATCTTGGCTTTGGTGTCTTACTCTCCGGGATGTTTCCCCAGATCAGAGCTGAGGTACTTCATCAGAGGTGCCCATCAGGGAAGGAGGAGAAAGGTGGCATTATTACTGTATTTGCTTTTTCAATAGGTTGCAGTCATTAATGTTGTCACATCCCTGGGAATTCATTTGAAGACATTTGGAGGAGAATCTTTTTGTACCTGCACCCACAAACACACACAAGCACAGTTTTTTTGATGACGCTTTCAGATAAACAGCCACAGCAAAGTCTCAGTTTCATTTTATCTCCATAGATAGCTCCAGGAAAAAAATCACTGCTTCTGCCTGCAGCCTAAACAACTCACTTCACTGCCAAGTGCCATCTCAGAAAGAGGAACAATATAAACTAATTTCATACCTATTCAGCTCAATAATAGGTATTGTTCTAACTATACCTCTAGTGATAAGAGACAGAACAGCTTATTTGCCATTGCTAAGCAACTGTTAAAACAGTATGCAGAATTCAGTCAGCCCTAATGGGCTGATAGGAATCAGTGTCTGAAGTTCTTGTTTGCATTCTGAAGTCAGCAATAATTGTCCTTCTCTATTAACATTCATTTAAGATAGTTTATGGCTGCACCAGATTCAATCAGCATTCTGTCTTAATGGTGTTCTGAATGGTCTGCTCTCCCTTTGAGAAATATTCAATCCCCTTGTTTCATTTTGATACAGTGATGAAGTGGCATTGAAGATAACACAGGAAAGAGAAGGCAATATGAAACACTCTGCAAAAATAAAGGCTGATGGTATGAACGGTACCAAGTTGCAGGTAGAGAGTTTGAGGTATTTAGATAGAGTTCCATAAATCACAAGTGGGCGTTTGTGTCAGAGACGCAGAGACATCTGCAAAACTCCTATATATATTTAAAAAAATGGAATCTAGGCAAGACTGATGTGAAAGTCTAAGTGCATTAAACCATGGGATTTTTTCCCCCAAAAATTAATTTATGAGTTTAAATTTTTGTCATCTGTGTACGTGATTTAGAAGAAGAGACTTTCTGGCTCTGATCATGCTTTACTGAGATAAAGAATGGGCAAATGAATAAATGCAAAAGAAGAAAAGTTGCATGAGAGGATACTGCATTCATAAGCATTTCTTTGTAGCTGCAGAATGAGTTCTGTGACCTAAAAGGAGAATGCATTATCATGAGAGGATATCTCTTCAGATGATCTGTTCTTTATCTGTGAGTAAGTAAAGATGCACAAGTAAGTAACAGTGCATAAGCAGAGGAACTGAAGACTTACTGCTGCTGGAACCAGAATTCTGTGCTTGTACCCACCACTGCTTCATTGCTTTTATGGGAGTGTAAACGTATGATTAATGCTTATGCATGTGAGCAATTCCCTCTCATTCAGCAGAACCACTACCATTCCCTGTTAAGTTAGCACTTAAATGCTCTGTTAGCGCAAGCTGAGAAAATCAACACTTTATCAGATGGAGTCCATGCAGGTGAAACCACCTTGCCTTGCTCAGCCCACTATGCCTCACACCATGACTTGCCAGAGCAAGACTTAATGTAACAACAGAAGAATAAGTGCTCTGCAATAGGACTTCAGCCAGTGCCTGAGTCAGAAGACTAGCTTGTCACACGATGGTATGAAAATGCAGGGGTAAAAAGTTGAGACCGTCCCTCCACGAAGCTTACAGCAATGTCTGAGTCACCACAGGACATGAGAAAGCTGCAGGCAATTGCATGCAAAGTAGGCTTGGTCTGATTTCGCCTCTTATGTAATTCTGATGTTAGCATCTTCTGTGTTCCATATATAAACCCAGAAAACATCAAAAAGCTGTTACTGAAATCAATGCTCTTATTTATTCATTTGAATGAGCCAAATGCCACTTAAAAAATTAGATATTTTCCACGCAAGCTTTAATACAGGTCCAGGCACTTTCCTTGCTGTTACTGCTAAGACCGTTTATTTCTTGACTCATTTAAAGGATGTTTGCACCCCCTAGTGTATAAGAATTTGCAGGAAATCAGGCTCGTATAAACCTTAGGTGAATGAGGATGGTCAATACTAAGCCATAATAAAATCTCCCTGTTGAAATCTTAACAACTTAAAGAGAAAGGATTGCACAGTCTAAGATCCTCCTCATGTCCTTGTAGCTAGCAGTTGTAGGACCTGAAAACAGGTTCCACCGAGTTGGATTTTCATTCCACTGGAAGGCATCTGTGATTTACAGAAAAAAGAAGAAAAAAAAAAAAGATACTGTAGTGCGAACAGTCCTGAAACTCAGGGATGTCAGATCCAGCTTCAGCTCATTATTAAGATAAAGTCTATAGCTGTGTTTCACTAAAGGACAAGGATCTTTGGATTCAGACTTTACTCCAGTTAACAGAACCTGTAAATATGAGAGCCATGTGCTTCACTGTTCTCCAAGAACTACTGCCCAGATTGGCACAGTTAAGTAAACTTTGAATTTCTGCTTACAGTGGTCTGCATCCCACTGTTTGGAGTTAGGTCTCAAAACACGTTTGAAAAACAGCTCCTTACAGCTGTGAATCATTTTCTTGTTCTTCAGATGTGACTTCACTCATGTCAAGTTCTCATTGTGTTAAACAAGGTAGAACCACTCAGTAAGATTAACCAATTGAGCTTACCTTGTTGGGATCCAACAAGGCAGTTCAACTTCTTGTGTCCAGTGTAAGTCTAGAACCTCAGTAAAACCCAGGTGATCCTTGAACCAAACCCAACCCAAGTCCTGGCTCGTGGCTGTGAGTATGGGAAGAGAATGGCTTGTGGATGCATTGTCTGGTTGGTCTTGCATCGGTTTTAGAGGGTTGCAGTGTGTGACCCAAACCTTCTGGTATGTGCTGTTAGGCTGACTGTCACCAATTCAGTCATGGGCAGGCTCTAGTTTGACCAAATTACATATGTGTGTTTTCAAGAATTCCCCTGCTCACCCCTGCACCGAAGCAGGATTTAACCATTTCCCCTGAAGTGTCAGAAACCAAATCACTGCAGCCTTGGCAAGTGTCTGACAACCAGGAAAAATATATTGCTAAGGGAAAAAAGTGGTCTGTTTTCATTATCCAAGCAGAATTAAATGAAAGAAGCAAACAAACTGCATAAATGATGAAAATTAAATTAGATTTTCTTTACTTTCATTATCTCAGTAGCTTCTTATAATAAATGTATTCTAAAATATGACTTTCAGCCAATGATATTTACTATATTAAAACCAGACTGATTTTATTTACTTTTCCATGCTTAATAGCTCCTCCAAGCCACTTTATCCCGTAATTTTAAATGAATTCTTTGGGCTTTTTTCAAAACAAGGAACTTGGCTTTTTGACAGAACAGTCCTTAACTCACACTAAAGATACTGCCAGGAGTTGTGATGATAACTTTTGTCAGGTATTCTTTTCTTCCAGAAGAAGAATGAAGTCATTATAATATTAATGCAGAGTACCTTCAACAAATAATATTAACACAAATATGTAAATAATAATGTCATACATGAAAAGCACCATCATATTGCTGATAATTGTCCCCAACGAGTTACATTCCAAGGTCAGTAGTACCACTGTGATATAAATCAGTTGAATGGTATGAAAATACGATAATTTTTTTTAAGTATGTTAAAAATAAGAAAACTATACTGTCATGTGCAGGTGCCAATTTTAAAAGTAACTCTCTGCCCATATTTGGAAAATTAAATCTGTCTACTTTAGAAGCTGGACTAGTTATTTGCAAACTCCTTTTTTTAAAATTTTCTTTTCTTTTTTTAATTAAAAAGCCAGATCTTTCCATATCAATTGATTTCTGGTTTAGAGGCTTTCTTTTACACTATCATAACTAGATACTAGAAACTGCGATTTCTGTAAGACAAAACTTCAGCTGGAAAACTATTGACGTCTACAAACTCTTTATCATAATTAAGAAAGTTCCGAGATCATGTCTCATTTCTAAGAGCAGAGAAAAAAAAATGCACCTGTTTTCTTCTGCAGATTTCACATTGGCACTAGCTCCAGAACATGAGGTTGGGCTGTGATGACACCGCTTAGCCCTGGCCTCTACATCTCTCAGTGGCTTGTGAATATAGGACTGGGGTTCCTGGTCACAGAGTGCAGCAGTAGTGACTGTTGGACTGAGGTTCAGATGCAGCTAAACGTGGTGATGATGTAGTCATCACTCTCATAGCCTGGTTAATGTAAGCTGGTGGAGTTTTAAATTACAGTAGATATTGCTGTTGACAGTTAGCAAGCAGGAGACTGCTTGAAGTTTCAGCAAACAGCTCAAGTGAACGTTTTCCAACCAAAATTGAGATTTTTTAGCAGGAGAATATGGTGCTATTGGTACAGAGCCTGTTACTGGGACATAGAATTCCTGAGTTTCAACTAGAATAGCCCCAAGACTCTAAATTAGCCATCTAAAAGCAGTGCAGATAGGAAACAAGAAGAATTTTTATTACATTATGAAAAGAAGTCTTGAGTAAGCAAGCCAAACCTGTCATTTTTCACAGGAGGATGTCAACACAAAATGTAGGTAGAGTTATATATTGCTTTCCAGGGGATTCGGCTGAAATCAAACGAAGGAGTTGAAGATGTGATAATCCCCCTTCCTCCTTAAATAGTGAAAACAGCACAGGAATTTAGAGATTTGATATGGCTTGCGATGAAATATACTGCCTACATGGAAACTTCATATGAACTGAAATGGTCTCAGTGCTCTCAGATTATCATACTTTCCTGGTCTTCCAATAACACCCAATGATGTTTCCATAGGAATGGTAGAGTCTGTTGGTTCTACTCCTTATAATACTGCATTGTGCAAAATAGAAATTATAGATGAAATAGGTCCCTGCATTGATTTTAAAGCCAGAGCTGTCTGGTATCATATTCAAGGTTTTGATTCTTTCCTTTTTCAAGAAAACCAGTCCTGCTCTGTTCTTGGTGAGGTGTTGTAAAAGTTAATTCTTGTCCCTTTTGAATGTCAAATTTGGTATTTTATATGAATATTAGGGTGCTTGCACACAGGTACTTCTTTTTTTTTTTCCTGCTTCAAGAAAGCTGAAGGATTCCAACCTTTACAAAGATGTTAATACTTGGTCAGATTTCCCAGCAGCCTCCTGCAGCTATTATTCCAACAAGCATCACCTTCAAGTCTTGGAGAGAATGCATTACGGTTAATGCAGTTTGGCAAGTCGGTGTAATATTCACTGCATTACCTTGACATGGTTTAATGGCATGAGCAGCATGCACTCTGTGTCAGAGAAAATTACCTGTTGACCCTTGCTGTAGCTTGATGCCTGTTCTTAAGTGGATAGCTATGAAATGGTGTGGAAAATTTTCTGTGAACTGCACTCTCACCCAGCTCTGTCCCACAGGGAACTCATTTCCTATCAGCTTGTCTATTAAAAAAAGAAAAAGAAAAAAAAAAAAAAAGAAGCTTGCTTTGGTGTTTTCGTTTGCTGCAGTATTATTTCATAGACACAATGGAGCTGCCCAGCGAGCATTCCTCCTGGCCTCCCCTCCTACTGAAAAAATAAACCAATAATGGAAGTGAATACAGAAAGAATTAAAGAGAGGGAACACATTTTTTAAATTGTGGTGGGAAACAAAGAGTCTGTGGCAGCCCCTTTGCAGGAAGCAGTCTTGACCCATTCTTGGGAAATTCCTTCTTCACTCAGGAACCAGCCCAGCCCAGTGAACGCACAGCGATCTTTAGAGCTGTGTAATGCGAGAGAACAAAATTCTGCCCCTCTGCATGAATAAATAGATTAATTGTAAGTGGCAGCTGGAAAATTAATTTCATGTTCTTGACAGACACTGGATGATGTCAAAATCCTTTGTTGATTCACAGCAGAGGCATGTCATCTTCCAGGGACCTCACCCTTGACCAAGGGTCCAAATCAGTAACCAATTGTTGTGTATGTGCAGGACAAGTCCGTTTATTCCTTGAAGTGCACACAGCTTCAGAGATGTGAACACCTGACTTATCACTTCAGACCTGGTTCTTTCCTTACTTTAGTGGGAATTTAGCAACCAGCTGGGGTGGATCTTTGGAATCTTGTGCTGACTCTGCAAACTCATTGCTTTGGACTTTGTCTCTTGCTCGTTGCCAAAAGACATATTGTCCAGACGTGTGCATCACAGATCCAGCAGAAACCACCTGCTTTGGCATCTTACTTGCCCGTCATGGAAGATTTTGCTGTGGGAAAGAGGCAGCTGGAGTGCAACGTAACAGAGGAATACTCTGTCAGGCACTGTGGCACCCACCCATAGCCTCGCGTCATAGGTCCGAACCCACACCATGACCTGGCGAGCTCAGGAGCAAGAACAATCCGTGGTCCAAGGCATGAGCATGTCTACCATGTAGCTAGATCAGATTTAGGCTCAAAGCTTCTAAGAGCTTGAAAGCTGTAAGCTGGAGCCTCAGACACAATAAAGGCTAGCATGCCACTCACGCACAGCGATGCTATTTTTGCAGTATGTTGTACTCATTAGGCTGGAGTGTCAGTGCCTGAAAAAGGTGGAAAACGGTAAAGAGGTAGGTCCTCAGTACCTCCCTTTGATCTCTCAGATAACATGAAAGACAGCCTATGCCACTGTTCTGGTATGGTGACATTAAAAAGTCAAAAAAGAGAGAAAAATCATCAACCACAGAGGAGATTCCTGCAATTTGGCAGTGCTCCTGATCCACAAAGCTACTTTTCTGGTTTCTCTCATTAGCCCATCTGCAATATGTGCAGAACCAGATTACTTATCAGGCCAGAATATTAATATTCACAGCATTAATGTTTTGGAGCCCTTAAAATGAAGAGCACTGACACAAAAATCTTTTCAATCCTTTCATATGAAATCCCACCATTCTGAACTGACAAAAATAAATGCAGTGAACTTTCAGTGATATTGCACCATATAAAAAGGTTATTAAAAATGTATTTGAAGGACTAGCTTTGTCAATACTAATGCACTGAAGAAACGAAGGGTTTCCCAGCTCAGGCACTGATGTACAGACTTAGTGCGGGGGTGATTACTGCAATAATAGATTTGGGTAGCCTAAGTCAGACAAGCATTTTTATACTTCACACACAAAGAATCGCTGTCTGTTATAAAAAGATGGAATACTCAGTAATATTCAGGTGAAATAATACGTGTTTAAAGGAATACTGCCAAGTAGATATTGGCTTGGCTCTGAAAATGTGTTTGAAAGATGGAGGGAAGAGATAAAATAGAGTAGTCTAGAGGAATAGAAGGGTAGTGGTAGGAATGCAAATGATTTATTGGTTGATTTGTTGATTCTTATTTCCACAGTAATCTATAGGGGGTTTAGAGATGGTCTCCACATTCCCCAAAGTGACGTGAACATAGCAACAAAGTGCCAGCGCATGAAAATTTTAAAACACAATTAGCTCCACTTTGAGAACCAGGTCCATGCTCTTATCTTGAATTCAGACACCTCTGACTTTGCCTCACATTTTTGAACTAAATAACTGCACAATCAAGATTAAGTATTCCTGCTATGGGATTTTGATGCATGTCTTCCCGACCAAATGAAAGCCAGTCAACCTTGGTTTATTGTTGTAAATGAGCCTAGAATAAAGACACAGCAAGGAAAGAAAACTTTCAGTCTTTTCAGATGATGATAAGGGAGGTAAGAATTTATTTTTAATTGTCATTGTGGAGTTCCTTGGTAATGCTCCCTTTGAAGAATGCAGAAAATACTTTACTCCTCCAATTGATATGTGCTGCCACTTTGAGTTTTGTTCTCCTCAAGCATCACAGCTAATGTATTTCTTCTGGTGTGACAGGGAAGGAGAACATCTTTCACTCCTACAGTCAGTCCCTGTTGAAGCGAGAAGGTGAATGCCAGCCACCTCAGTTCTGCTGCCAGCTCTCACACCGGTGTTGTACAAAACAGCCTTTGTGAGCCTCAGCTCTTAAAGAAAGTATCAGCTTCATTCTGTACTTTTTTTTTTCAAGTGCAGGACTGTCTACTTTTCCCAGGCTAACTTAATCAGTGGAAGTGCCCATTAGTTCCTGAAGACTGTCTTTCTTCAGAGTGTAAGGATTTTAAACACTAAACCCAGTACAACTATTCCTGTTCAAAGAGGGTCCTTTTGTCCTACAGCTGGAATCTGGGGCAGCTCTTGCCCTAGGGGTGAGAGGTCCAGCCCCATCAGGACTTTAAAAACCTTCCTGAATTTTTGGTTAAGTCCTAGCAGTGATGTGTGGTAGCAGAAGAATGTGACAGAGGTTGAAGAGAACATGATAGCATATAACAAGTTTCCATAAAGTTTTTTTTTCTTGGACTTTTTGGGTGTTTAGGGATTTTGAGGGGGAGGGTGTGTGTTGGTTTTAATAATACTTAAATACATTCTGGGCTCTTTGTGCATTGATACGCTTGCTTGACAGCCTCCAGTGGGGATTTCACTGACTTTCCCAAGCTCACAGATGGGCATGTGGTAACCCAGGCTGAGCGTGAAAAGGAGCACACGGAAGAAAATTGCAAGGTCTTTTACAATATACTAGGATTTTATTTTTTTTTTCTGTTTTCCAGGGTGTAATAACTAATCATGTCAATATTACCTTGATAATGACTAATCTGTATCACTTTCATTTTCTACAGTGTTATTCTCTTCAACTTCCATTGCATTACCCGTACACATAGACACACACAGACACACACACGTCTATTATAAAATTTTCTGCTGAGATCCCTGCCATCTAGAAGAGCATTACTGCTGCCACTGGCTGTCATCATAGTTTTGAAGAGTGGAAAGCCTGCAACCTGGCCTATTATCAAGTATAATATCTCAGAGGAAATGTCTTCCTAGCAAGAAACATAGCAAATAATGTCTAAGATAGATCTGAAATTTTAACAAGAATGTCTTTGTCATGACGACTAGAAATACAACTTAGACTTCCCTGTTCTTTCCAGAGTTAATGCAGAATTAAGAGGAAACTCTTAGTGGATTTAAATGCTTATCTGGACTGAGTATTTTTACAACCCTTTGAATGCATACCCACGTAATAAATATAATTCAGCGGAGAAAACAGACCTGTCCCCTTTTGCTTTGTTGACTACACGGAGCTTCATTTTGAAAAAGTCAGCAATAATTGTTCAGAGTTTAATTTCAAGTTTTACTGCTGTCATTTATTATAAACTATCAGAAGGTTAACGTGAGAAAATCCTGCATAACTTGGTCTAGGCGATCCTGCTCCAGTGGGGGGATTGGACTAGATGATCTTTCGAGGTCCCTTCCAATTCCTGACATTCTGTGAATCTGGGTGAATCTGTGAAAACTCTTTGGGTAGAAATCATCTGTTTATAGATCTAGTGCCCAGAGTGCTGCAGCCCCTGATCCTGCTGTGGGCTGCCGGCTTTCTCTGCCTACCATTCTCTAGCAGACTTCTCTAAGTCAAGCCCATTGCATCCCTTCCCCACCTGCAGCTCCAAGTCGGAATTCTACCACACTAGATATTACTGCAGAATCAAGACAGGGTCCTGAATACTGCTTTGTGATATATGAACGGAATTTAAATCATTTTGGTCGTTTTTTTAAAAAAAGTTCAGTGCAGCCCTAAGTGCTGGAAGCTCTTTGCAAGGCGCCCCGCTCCACGTGCGCTGCGAGGAGCGCTGGCAGCCAGCAGCACTTGCTGCCCTGCAGCGCTGCCGCCTCCTCCCCGGTAGCGGAACCTTCCACCTCCGGCTCTGAGCTCCGCAGCCCCTGGGAAGGCGCCTGGCTCCTACCAGCCGAGAGAACGGGACATTCCGGAGGCGCCTCCAGTGCCGAGTGCGGCGCGGGGCCGTTAGGAACACTGCGGCCAGCAGCGAGCGGCGGCTCCATAGCTCAGTGGTTAGAGCACTGGTCTTGTAAACCAGGGGTCGCGAGTTCGATCCTCGCTGGGGCCTGGGCGTATTTTTAGGTGCCGTTCCTCCTACCGGCGGCCGCGGGCAGCGAGGGCAGTTTCCTTTTGGTGGAGAGGGACGGGAGCGGCGGCGGCG
>WEIS01037123.1:10541-31461 GCA_013389965.1 Todus mexicanus | reverse complement strand
CCAGGGCACCACTGCCCCGTGTCCCTCAGCACCACATCTCCACGGCTTGGAAACCCCTCCAGGGATCAGGGGGACTCCACCCCTGCCCTGGGCAGCCTGGGCCAGGCCTGGGCAACCCTTGACAGTGGGCAAGAAATTGTTCCTCAGCTCCAACCTAAACCTCCCCTGGGTCATTTATGTCACGTTCAGAGACTCCAGGGCACCCCAGGCACTGTTTGCGTTGACACGACTGTACCTCCAGTCCCTAAGGGAGCTGTGCTGTGCAGCAGGCGGGTGTGCACCTTCCTAGTGAAACCTGGCCCCTTGAGCAGATGGGAGGAAAAGCAGCAGCAAAGCTTTCCCAGCTCAAACTGCCTGTGAAGAGCAGCAGCTCCTAAACTTGATGTGCTGCCTGCTTGCTTGCTTGCTCCACCTCCAGAAATTTTTGGAGCCTTTGTGGCCTCCTAAAGATGCAGCTCCCACCCTCTTGCCGTTGTACTCGATCCCAGATGTTAGTTGAGCGCTTTTGGCTCTTGGATGTTATTAGAGGGGTCCCCTGGGTTTTGGTGCCCTGGATTCTGTCGCAGTGCGCTTGCAGACTAAAGTTTTCGATGGGCAAAGAAAAGGGTGAACGAGCAACGTGGAAGTGCTGTTCCACCTCCGACTTGTTCCTCTCTGCACTCAGTAGATGCACTAATGATTTGCTCTCGTCATCGGCCTTCCCTGTCTTTTCAAGGAGGCGCTGTCCTTACTCAGTGGCTATGAGGAGCTTCTTGTCTCCCTCTTTCCTGCCTTTGCTCTTGGAGTCTAAATTAGCTGGGGTTTTTTTCTGGGTTCTCGGGTGCAAAAGGGAGATTTCCCCTCCCCTGCTGCAACAGCACAGCTTGTGAACTCTCCTCTGGCTCTGCTTTGGGAAGAATGTTTTTCTTTTCCCTTTTTACCTATAGCTTTGTCCATATATAAACTGTGTTTCTCTTCTCTCTCCCTGCCCCAAGCCCCCCATGTAACTTTGGGGGTTACTTGTCATGACTTTTAAACAGTAAATGAAGGAGGAGCTGCCACCAATTCTGAATTACCTCACTCTGGGAGTATCAAGCTTTTGATGGCAGAGTCCTCTTGATTCACACTCATTACTGAAACACTGTCCTGTCATCTTCTGCAATAACTACAGGCAACATCTGGAGAGTCTTCCTTCTCTCCAGTATTTATTTCTGACCCTGTAGGCCAAAGAAATAACTGGGATGTACAACATTTACCCCTTTTTCCATTTCTGTGCCACTCCCCTTGCTGAGACTTGCCTCTCTGCCCCTTTCACGCCTTTCAGAGCTGCTTGGGTTGTCGCTAACAATTCAGATCCTCTTGGCCAGCTTTAGAATCTGGAAAGTTGACATCTACGTCTGAGCTTATTATCCATTTACTTGCCAGACGTGTCTGCAGGGCTGGGTGAGTCCCAGCTGAGCCCTGCCTCAAGTCACCACGTGGCCGCACGTATCTGAGCTTCCTGAACAGCCACAGGGGAGTGTCTGAATGTCTGACAGACCAACCTGGCTTGAACAGCTTCATTTGCTGGGCAGATCAACTTTGTGAACTGGGTATCGAGTCTGAGAGGGAGAATAAACCACTCCCAAACTGTACTGCTAAATAACAGTGGTGATTCCTTTGGGCTGGATTTCTGGTTATCGCAGTGATTTCTGCTGTCATCTCTTGATTCAGGAACCACTCGAGTTTCTGAACTTTCTCGAGTGTGAGGGGTCAAAAATAAATCAATCAGTCTGCTCCAAGTTAAGACTTAAAGACACCACGAGGAGCATGTTCCTTAATTATAGCAGCCTTGACGTACAGCAGGTATTTTCTGCAAGTTTGATCTCCCTTTGGAGGCTGGTTTGGTATTAAATTGGAATTCCCGAAGCCACAGTTTCTTGTGCTTGAAGAAAATTTCTTCACTTGTGGGTAGAGGATCTGTTTCCTGCCACAAGCCAACTGTTCTCTAGCTGGAAAAAAAAAATCTGCCTGAATCCCCGGGTGTGTCTTTAGCCCTCTGGAGCAGGTTTAGTCCACGGACATCTGCGGTTGGTACTTTTCCACGGCTTAATTGCCTGGCTGCTATTGCTGCTTTATCCCCAGTGCCTGATGTTGTGATGCGCTGTGGGTTGGGATCTAGAGAGAAAAAAAACAAAGCCAAAGAAAACACGACCCAGCACAGGTTCTTAAATCAGCCTCAAGCAATAGTCTCCTAGAAAAAGTATCGTGTTGAAAAACATAAAACGATTCAAGTGGGGGGGAAAAAATAAATGCGTTTTTAATGCAATTGTTCTGTACTCTGGACTTGGTGTCTTGGATCCAGAGCTTTCCCTCTCCCCCTGCTTCTTTTCATCCGGCTATTCGGGAAGTTCAGATGTCCTGGGAAGGAAACCAGCCACTTCAAGATGTATATTTAAAAGTTAAAAGGCTTGAGCGTGAAGCACGGAGCAAAATTGGCACGTACTAGATCGTTCCAAGTGAGAACCAATTGCTGCTGTGCTAGGCTCCTGGAAATCTCGTGGGTCAGAGGTCGGAGATGCGTTAAAACAGTAAATGTTAAATCCTATTATTATCATATGTTAAGTTCAAGCTTGGCAAACTTCTTCGGAAGGGTTTGTGTGGAGCTGAAGTTCAGAATCGTAGCTGAATTGGAGGAATGGTTGGGACAGGAGAGCCCTTAACCCTGAGACTCTGGACTGTTACTTCTACCCTGTGACTTCTGGCCTCTGTAACGTGGAATGGTTTGGTACCGGAGGTAATCTGAGCATTCGTTGTCTTCCTCCATAAATTGGTGAATCCCATTTGCATTCTTGATCACAGTTTGGTTGGACTCTGGCTGCTGCTCTTGATGGATGGCTTCAGAACCGCTTGGTAACACTGAATATTAACTAGGTGCCCGGTCACCACGTGCCACTAAAGACTAGTCCGGGAGGGCTGTTGGCGATGCCGTCCCCTTCACTCCCCAGAAACAATTCCCACTACGCTACAGGATGGAATTCATTCTGTTTGGCTTGATTTCAAGATCTTGTTTAGCTAGCAAAGCTGTGGATAGTGATGGGACACTTCTGATCTGCCCTGTCTCTTTCAAAGGGACTTGTTTGTGAGCCTCTACCAGCCCCAAACACTATCCTCATGCAAGAGCAGAGTTGGTTTATCCTCTCTGGATAACTCGTCTGCGGCTGGACTGCTGACAGCGCCAAATTCTTTCTTTAAAAATAAGAATTGGAGATTTAAAAAAAAAAAAGAAAAAAAGCAGTGATTTCATTAAGCATTCCTTTTCATCCAGCTTCTGGAGGGACTTTTCCGGATGTTCCTTTTGCATAATGACGTGAGGTGTCCTATAAACGTCCGTGGTCCTGTGGGAGGTCGAGTTGAACGCCTCTTCCTCTCTGCTAAGAGGTAGACTCGAAGGTGAGACCAGTTCCTTGCTCAGGATCCAGTCTGGAGTGTGATTTCCCACAGAGACTCCTTTCCACCTCGCAGCTAATGGAGTCCTCCCATCTTAAACTTCAAAACTAGGACTTCTAAAACCAGAATGAAAAAGTCCAAAATGTTGATTTGTTTTCGGTTTGGTTTGGGTTTTTTTTGGAGGAGTCTTCTGTACGCCGATCACTTCAAAGGCAGCAGCCATTTGGGTAGTTGTATTCTGGAGGTACACGACCTGGTTCTGTGGTCCTCAAAAGGCAATCCTGATCTGCTGAGGAAAGGTGCAGGGGTTGTTTCCCAACGCGTTTCGCCTTTTGCTGCAGACGCTTTCGTCTTGAGAGCAAAGATGGCAGACTTTAATCCTGATTAAAGCTAAACCATGGACTTTATTGTGACTTAAAAAGGCTGAAAAACCTGCTGAAATAACTAGTAGGCAGCGAGCGATCTCTTAATTCAGTCTGACTCCTGTTTTTTTGGAAGTTTCTCTTGAAATCCAGAGAAAAACAGCAAACCATTGAAGTTGTGGACTGTGAAGCCAAGGATTGCACGCGGTGCAAAGCGAAGGCAACTCATTCCTGCAGCCTTTCCCGTGGATTTGGATTGCCTCGAGTTAACGAGTGGGTACCAAAGCTCAAGGGAACTGATACCGTGGCAATAGCTGGCGTTTGAAGCGGAGGAAAAGCAAGAACATGTTTCACTCTTTTCAAGGCTTTACTGCATACCTGTAATTGTCCAGTTTTGTGGTCTAGAGAACATGGAGTGTTTCTGGGCTTTCTTATAAGGCAGAGGCTCCATACACGGTTGTTGATTGTTCTAAATTCCCATTGTTTTCTTGGCTTTTCTCCCTTGGTATATGTGTCGTCTGGAATCTGATTTGTAGTTGGTGAGGTAACATACGTGGAGCTCTTAATGGACGCTGAAGGAAAGTCAAGGGTAAGTGTTTCGAGAGCTTTCTTCTGTGGATTTTCTACATGACAAATGTAACTGTGTGGTGGCGTGGAACGAAACGAAGTCAGGAAGGTAGAGAAGAAGAGCGTGTTATGTTTAGTGGCTATAACGTAGGATTGCTTAGAGCTTCTCGTGGGGTGGGGAGGAGGTGGGATGGGGCTTGTAAGCAGCGTTAGGATGGTCTCTTCCACTGCGTTCAGTTGGCGTTGGCTGTTTGACCGAGCCAGGGAACCTAGCAGCACGTAGAGTGGTACGGAATTATTCCCCGTAATCCTCGTGGTTTTGGATAAACGTCACTGTAGTGGTTTGCTGAATTTGTTAGTGCAAAAGCAGGTTCTGTAAACTTCTCACGCTTCCTGTGCCAGTAAAGTCCAGTCCTAAACATAAATTGCCTTCAGAGGTACCCTAAGGCCCTTTTAGTCCAGCGACAGTATCGTACAGGGAGCAAATCTGTAGGAGCACCACTTTAACTGTACCGAAGGATATGGATTTAGGGTGAGAGAATATGGCAAGGGCTTTGCTGTACGACAGAGAAGAGCAGGTCACATGAAGCGTGTGGTATTTTTCTTGGAGAATCGGGAATTAGTTCTGTTCTGTTACCGCTTCAGTTTAATCCTGTTAACGCCTAAGAAATTTATATCTTATGGAATTCAAGTATTGAAGGCTTTATTGGGTAAGATGACGTGTATTTGCGCTGTTAGGGCTAACTGTTGTGATTTGACTTGAGAAAAACAAACAAACAAAACAAAGTGTTTGTGTGGTTTGTGCTTTTACTTACTTGATTTCTTCTTTCTTCCCTCCTCTCCTCCCTGGTCCTCGCCCGTGAAATCGCCTCGTCAGGGATGCGCGTAAGTTCCCTTCTGAATTTCTTAGCGAGGAAACTTCTTTTAACAAGCCCAGCACCGTTCTTAGATCTCTTGTATCCCCACAGTGTTGTTGAATTCAAGATGGAAGAAAGCATGAAAAAGGCTGCCGAGGTTTTGAACAAGCATAGTCTCGGTGGAAGACCCTTGAAAGTGAAAGAAGTAAGACGTGCATCTGTTCTTTCAGTATGTTGAATCTGAAGGTGAAGGGGTTGTTCTTGCTCACGGTTTATGGCTGACTCGTTTGCGCGTAATAATTGACAGAGGGCAGGACTTGTCAAGTAGAATTAAAAAAACCCAACCTTTTTTTTACCTTTTTATGCACTGCTGAGTTTGAATGGGATTATGAAGGCTAAAGTTGCTTTAAAGGATAAGTTTCTGGCGGGAGCAAGGCAGAACTCAGAGCAAGAGTTTGCCTCTAACTGCAGGTATGTTTTCCTGTGTAGCCATTCGAAGAAGCCTGCACAAATATTATTTGCCCTTGCTGGCTTCCCTTTTAATTCTGCATCACAATGAATTTACTCTCCAACCAGCTGCGTAGAATAAGCTGGTTGCTGCAATACTTCAAAGATCTATTTCCACGTAAACAGCTTTGCTGTTAAAATGTGTAACGTGCTCAACTGTACCATCAGTTAATCCTTAACCACACGCAAGTTCCCCCGTTTTGTTCCAGCAGTTTGGAACCTGTAGCTGGCTTGAAAGTCCAGTTGAACCCAACTAAAAAGGGACTCACTTCAGCATTAGCGCTGACTTTTGGCCTTGGGGGGTGTGTGTGAGCTGTGCTCTTGGCTGAGCAGGCTTCAGGGGAGGGGATAAAAGGTGTCTGTCTAAGATAGAAAATGTGAGTGGAAGGTCTGCCCTTGGTAACTCACTTCTGGAGCGCTTGGGAATAGGGATGGGGACAACAAGTGGTAGATTTTGAGTCCTAAATTCTGGAGGCAGCAGCTCCTTCTGGGCACGAACCGTCTTCTGGAGCACCTCTCCTATGAAGACAGACTGAGAGCGTTGGGGTTATTCAGTCTGGAGAAGAGAAGGCTCCTCAGAGACCTTCTTGTGGCCTTCCAGTATCTTCAGGGGGCTACAAGAAAGCTGAGGAAGGACTTTAGGACGTCGGGTAGTGGTAGGACTGGAGGGAATGGAGCAAAACTGGAGCTGGGGGGATTCAGGTTAGACGTTAGGAAGAAATTCTTCCCCATGAGGGTGGTGAGACACTGGCCCAGGTTGCCCAGGGAGGGGGTGGAAGCCCTATCCCTGGAAGCCTTTAAGGCCAGGCTGGCTGGGGCTCTGAGCAACCTGCTCTAGGGGGAGGTGTCCCTGCCATGGCAGGGGGGTTGGAAGGGGATGAGCTTTGAGGTCCCTTCCAACCCAAACCATTCTGTGATTCTGGCACCATCAACCTCTCGCTGCCCTTTAAAGGGAAGAAGAGGTGAAATGGAAGGTTAGAAGAATGTAGTTGGCACCTGGAAGTTATTGAGGACTTCTGGAAGGAGCTCTTGGGGAAAAAAAAGCTACTAAGTGGGTCACATGTGGGTCAGTTTTCCTGTTACTGGTTCACCGTTAGCACTGGAGGTCAGGCCACCCTTTGGTATCGCTCCCTGAGAAGAGCTGGTTGTAATTTGCCCAAGCCTTTGTGAAGCTGTTGTCATACTTGACTATTTTTGTGCGTATGACACAGACAGAAGAGAAATGACGCTCGGAATCGGTGAAGAACCATTTTACTTGTATTAGGGACTTTGGCAGCACTTAGCCAGTTGGCCCGGTGTGGCTCTGCAATGAATTAACTCATTGTGGGTGACCACTGGCATGCTCTGGTACCTCCCTCTGCGTAGTGGCTCTCTCACTGCTGAGGAGTGTGAGGACCTTCAAGTGACAGCATCAAAACTCAGTGGCCAAATAGATAAAATCATAGAATCATCTAGGTCGGAAAAGACCTTTCTGATCATCAAGTCCAAAGATCAAGCTTTTTGCCTGATCAGACGGCTCTGGTTTGTATGACAACCCCTCCTGGCGTTCTGTTGGAGTTCAGCTGGTTTTAAGCAACATCCTGTTTTAACAGTGAAACAGAATTGAAATTGAGAAGTGACTTGTCCTCACTTCAATGTTTTCTCCACCTCAGACTACTCTGATTTTCTGGAGCTGAACCCAGCACGTGAAAGCCGTCCTTCCTCCTGGCTTCCTAAACGGGCTAGTGTCAAGTCTTCAAATTCAGATTGAGATGAAAATTCGCTCCAAGAGCTTTTCTTTTTTAAAGCATCTGTATTTGTGACTAACCAAATTCTATTTGACGTTTCAGTTTCTTCAGCAGTCTTGCAGGACTGGTGCGTTTTACTCTCTCACTACAGTGGGATGTTTCCAACCTAAGTAACTTCAGGTTCCCCTTGAATTAGGAAGGTGTTTGTGTTCGCTTTGGGTATAAAGTGACAACAATTAATCTTATTTCCTTCCTTGAATTCGTCATCCTCTGCTTGTGTTCTCTGTCACGTCCTAAAATCAGGAGATTATGTAGTAATAGGGAGGTATATTAAAAGGTTGGGTTTTTTGAGCTAAAAGGGGAGAGGGAGGGAAAGCATTTCCCAAACTAATAAAGTAAAAAAGAAATCCAAGCGCAAGGTCAACGAATCCTTTCATTGTTTTAAAGATGCCCGGAATTAGTCAGCGTTTGTCCTCCCAAACCTCTCCAGTGCCGCTCTGGGTTTCACAGGCTGCGGAACAGACGTAGCTGTGAGGTTTGGTGTTGCTTTATAATAAACACTTTCAGAATTGGGGGAAGTGCGTGAGTAATAATAACTTGCTAACTTGAAGGGTGCTGGCATATCGCTTCAAAGAAAAGAAATCAGCGGCTGGCGATGCTGTGCGAGGTAGTTGGCTGGAGATCTATCGGGAGCAGGTAGCCGGGGGTAAAAGAAAAGCCCTTTTTCTTTTAACTGAGTCATGCCCCTAATCAATCCCCAAGCGTTCAGCGGAGCGCAGAGAGCTGAGCTTGGCGTTTCTCTTTTGGCAGGATCCCGATGGTGAACATGCCCGCAGAGCGATGCAGAAGGTGATGGCAGGCGCCGGTGGATTGGGTATTGGTCCGGGCCCGGGCGGTCCCGGCATGATCAATATCCCGCCCAGTATCCTCAACAATCCCAACATCCCCAACGAGATCATTCATGCCCTCCAGGCGGGGAGACTTGGGAGCACCGTTTTTGTTGCGAATGTAAGTGCTGTGCAATCTGTACACGGAATATCTGGGTCTTAACTGGGTGAATTAGAAGAAAAGCCGTAGACTGTCAAGCACCGTTGCAGTAAATCCAGTAGTAACTTACTCCGTGGCTGATCTCCTTGAGTCTCTGTGCTAGTGAAGTTGTAGGTTAAGATGTATCTTTTATATTACCACCTCTTTTCATTTGTATTTTAGAACAAAGCCAAGAATGTTGCATTAAGCTCTGCAGCGTTCTTTGCTATTTAAATACTTGTCCTATTTCTGAAGACTCTTCGGTTCTTAAGATCTCTGAGAGCGGCGAAAGGAAACGTAAGAATAAAGCTTTTTTTTTTGGATGGAAATCATTTTCCTATTCCCCTGTATCGCTTCTCTTCCAGTTGGATTACAAGGTTGGCTGGAAGAAGCTGAAAGAAGTATTCAGCATGGCCGGTGTCGTGGTTCGAGCAGATATACTGGAAGATAAAGACGGCAAAAGTCGTGGGATCGGCACCGTCACTTTTGAGCAAGCTATAGAGGCTGTGCAGGCCATATGTATCCTTGAGGAGTAACGCTGGGAACTGGGCCAAGTACTTAGGGAAGAAAACGGGGCAAGAATGTAAATTGTCATGTTATGGGTGAGGATATCGCAGTGTCAGAAAGTCAAACCATCACAGTGGGTGGGAAATGGAAAAAGAGAAGAGACAAAACCCGTCTTGAAAGAATTGTTGGTGTCTGCTCAGAATGGTTAACGAAGTGAGTTCTCTTTCCCGCCTGGGTATTTGCATTTCTAGCACGAATAGTGAATTTGTTGTAGCTCAGATGAAAATGCAATTTCTGAGCAGAGATTTCTCTTAAAATTCCTGCGATGGAGGTAAAGGAGGAGTGCAGCAAATCCATTTGTAAGGTAGGGTGGCTGGACCTGGTGTGTTCATCTGCTCCTGGGATCCTTCCGCTGCACAAGCGATGGTTTGAGATATACATATGTAAAAATACAAATAAATACTGATGTCTACAAAACCCAACCCAAACGACAACGAAGTACAGGTCCTGCCATGTGCACGGTCTCTCACCTTGTGGCTGCGGCACAAAAAGGAGGAAAATATTTCCTCCTTCCCCCTCCTAAAGTTTCTCTTTCTGTTTGGATGTTAAGTTAAGCCTCGTGGTTTATACACATTTCACGTGATTCACTCGCGTGACACGCTTGGAAATGTGGCGGCTTGTTCATTTGGAAACGTTGAGAGCTTCAACCATTTAAAATGGAAAAAAAAAAGCCGTGCAAAAGTTACTGGCGGAACATTTAAACACCTAGGCTGGGTTGGAGTCGCTTTTTTGAGTGACTCTCAATGAACTTTATCTTGGAAAAATCTTTTTAACCCCTCTTAATTTTTAAAAGTGAATCTTCATGAACTTAATCTGAACTGGAAAAGTATTTTTACCTTACCTTTCAATTAAACCCCCCCTGTTCTTTGAATATTTGGATTATTTGGATTTCAAAGCTCTTTCGTTTTGGAGAAGGCAGGAGGGTTTTTGATAACTTGTGAGCGATAGCTTCAGAAGCAACCTGGAGAGGGTTGGTTTTCTGACTCTGCGCCAGATGGCACTGCAAGATTAAAGACTTTGGGTGGTTCTAGTGCTTGAATAATGATCCTTAATGAAATGACAGCGATGTTCAATGGGCAGCTGCTGTTCGACAGACCGATGCATGTAAAAATGGTAAGTACCTTCGAGTTCTTGATTGCTTTTTGATCTGGTGATTTGGCTTCTGAGTTTGGATGATGCCCGGTTTCAAACTCGGGTCAAAATACTGAGGGAAAGTTGCGTGATTTGCCTGGTTTGATCATTTCTTGCTTTTCTCACTCATTTTAATGTATTGAATTGTGTTTAGGACGAACGAGCCTTTCCCAAAGGAGACTTCTTCCCTCCAGAGCGACCCCAACAACTCCCTCGTAAGTCTCTTTTCCATGATTCAACATCTTACGTCTTTTATTTTGCGATTCGGCGACTGGGGCCTGATCCCAGCCCCAGTAAGACTGGGTCATGTTTTGAAAAGCTGGGATCCAAATGGCCTGAATAATATCTAAGGGGGGGGATAGTAAAGAAGAGCTGCTCAATCTTGGTTTGTTTTTGGTTTTGGTTTTTTTTGATACTTCTTTCAGCTCATAGCTAGAAGCTTGTCTTAAAACAGCATCCCATTCACCTTCTCGAGGCTTCCAAATCAATTCAAAGACCCCCGATGCCTCCTAAAATCACCGTTAATGGTGGGATTTAATGGAAACCCGATTAATCGGTCAGGAGGGAGAAGTATGTCTCCTTTTACCTGATGGTATTTGGGCTGTCTAATGTTCTCCCTTCAGTTGAAAGGGCTGACTTGAGGATCTGAATTGAATTGAAGACCTGAGAGTCTTCCCAGGTCTTTGGGATTCTCAAGTAGATCTTATCAATGCGTATCAATATCTGAAGGGAGGAGATAGAGAAGAGGGGTCAGGCTCTTCTCTGTGGTGCCCAGTGCCAGGGCAAGAGGCCATAAGCGTAAACTGAAACACAGGAGCCTCCCCCTGAGTGTAAGGACATCTCAGGTGGCTTGGAGAGCCTGGGAGTCTCCATCCTTGGAGATACTCAAACCCTGTGTGGGCGTGGCCCTGGGTAACCGGCTCTGGGTGACCCTGCCTGAGCTGGTGGGCTTGGAGCAGATGATCTCCAGAGATCCCTTCTAACCTCAACCATGCTGTGGTAAGATACTAAAATTGTTAAACAGGACGAGTCAGGGTTGGAAGGGAAGAGCTGGAGGTGGGAGGACACAGGCTTCATTTGTTGAAATACAGCAAAGCCAAAGTCTGGCTGTTGATGGAATCCCGTTAATCCAGCCAGTTAACATTTTCTTCGGCATGAGAACCAGACCTGTGGATACACACGAGCTGAACTTGCACAATTCCAGCGATCATCAATCGACCCATCCCTTCATTAGTTGACTTTCCTGTGTCTCATTCCACAGCAGTGTCACTGGTGCGTTTTTTATAACAGCGTATCTCACTTTCAAGAGCAAATCCTGGCGTTCCAGTTTAATTCTCTTTCTACAAAACTGGACGAGCACCAAGGGAAGCCCGTTTGTCGGCTTTTAACACGACGGGGTATCTTGTGGTGTTTTAAAACAAGCTTCAACGCTTTCTGTGTTCATGATGCTGAGCTGTAAACGAGGAAGTCCTCTTCTCTTCGGCAAAAAAATGCCGTTAAGCTGCTGTTCCATGCGAGTGCAAGCAGAGAACTCTTCCTTCCTGCTTAAAGCAAAATCCGAGGGCTTTTTGTTTGGTTTTTTTTTTTCTTCTTTCTTTTGGACTGGGGAATCCTTAATTCAGTTGGGTACAGGAAGATTCCAAGCGATGCCTGGGGATGATAACGTTTTGTTTGCTCAGAGAAGAGGCTGGCTGTGTGCTCGGAATTCTATAGGTGGCTATCAGAACCATAGGTGGAACTTGGCGGTTAAATCCTTCCCTACAAGGGGAAGAACCTTGGCAAAGGTGGCAATAAAGCCGTTTGTCAAATCAAGGGGGATCCCATGCAAAGGTTTAGAAGATCTCAACGCTTAAATTGCCCACTCGATTCTCCTTAGATTTGAGGAGTTGCCCAAAATAAGCAGTGTTCTAGCCAGTTATTTTTCAGGAGTCAGCTTAAAAACCAACCAACCAACCAAGTTTTCTCGGTTGTAAGATGGAAACCAGATGATGGATAAAATAAAAAAGAAAAAGATAAAATGAAAAAGAAAAAATAAAAATAAAAAAGAGATAAAATAAAAAAGGAAGAGATAAAATAGAAAAAAAAAAGATGAAATAGAAAAGAAAAAGATAAAAAAGCAAAAGATAAAATAAAAAAGCAAAAGATAAAATGAAAAAGATAAAACAAAAATACCTGAGAGACATTTTAGAGTATTTCAAGACACATCTACTCTGGATTTAATTGACGCTTTCATGCTTTAAGTACACACCCCACAGGGGGGAACACAGCAAGCTTTTTTTTTTCGGAGAATGGAAGGCAATTACTTAAGAATAAAACTTGCTGTTTTGTCAAACTATGGAAAGAAGGCTTTTTTGATATCTGAATATTTTCTTCAGATGGTCTTGGTGGTATTGGCATGGGATTAGGACCTGGAGGTCAACCTATTGATGCAAATCATTTAAACAAAGGCATGGGAATGGGCAACATGGGACCTGGAGGTAAGAAGATTACTCCTATGCTTTTGTTTCATGAGAGCTTTAAGCTGTGTAGAAGGTAGCTAGCTTTGTTTTGCCTACACACACACAAAAAAAAAAAGAAGTTGAAGTGTCTTAGGAGTGTTAAAGCCGAATGAGTTAAGTATTGAGCTTGATAATGGAAACATGAATTTAACCAACTGCTCCATATATATCCATATCTCTATATTTTTTCACACTGTGGTCAAGGCACAGCTCTCATTTTCTGACTCTTGAGCATGAGCAGCAGACACTGCGAATAGACGTGAAACTTGGCAAACCATCTTGTCCCTCTGAACACCTCTTAGTGGGCTTGCAAATCTTTTTTTCTTTAGGATATGTTGAAACAGCACAAGTTTTTTTTTTCAAGAGCCACCTAAAAAAGTAGCACACATTCAGCTTTCGATTTATCAATGCCTATGGGTTTTTTCCCCTTTTGCTGCTTGATTATTTGTTGTTTTTCTGAGAAGGAAATGTTGCCATCTCCTCAGAGTTATCCCATGTAAGCTCTTCTGTCCGAACGGTGGACGTGTTGTATGATCTGTGTTTCTACAGCCACACCGATGGCTGAACTTTGGTAGAGTTACGCCTGCTTCATAAAGCTTTCTCTTTTATTTTGAGGAATGGGAATGGAAGGCATGGGCTTTGGAATGAATAAAATGGGAGGTAAGCTGTGGTGTTTGGTTTTTGGTGGGGTTTTTTTGATGTGTCTATAGCTTGGGCTTTCGGAGTGTCACGTGAACTTGGCTGTGTGTGTCTAGCAGGCGCTTGTGCTCTTCCAAATATCGCCAATTTAGTCCCAACTTAGAATCATAGAATCGTAGAATATTTAAGGCTGGAAAAGCCCTCTTGGATCATCGAGTCCAGCCTAGGACCTACCAGCACCACTCAGCTAAACCCTGCCACTAAGTGTGGCATCCAGTCTGGCCTTAAACCCCTCCAGGGACGGTGACTCCACCACCTCCCTGGGCAGCCCATCCCCGTGTCTAATAACCCTTTCCGTGAGGAAGTGCCTCCTAATGTCCAACCTAAACCTCCGCAACTTGTTCCTTTTTGAGTATTCCTGCTGTAGGTGTATGGGGAGGGGTTAACACCTCAGATAAACCGTGGCTTGTTAAAACTGCCGTTGCTTGAGGAGATAAAAAAAATGACCAAATTCTGACCAAATTTGAGCTTGTCAATCTGCCGTGTGGCGTCGTCTTGGTGCTTGTGGAAACGTTCCGTGAAAGCAGCTTGTGTGGGTGAAGCGGAACGTGAAGTTGAAACGCGTTGCTAGAGAATCTCTGCAAAAATATTTCTCTTTCAGGAATGGAAGGTCCTTTTGGTGGCATGGAGAACATTGGTCGCTTCCCCGCTGGGATGAACATGGGCCGAATGAGTGGTAGGCACTGGGGGGTTTTTGTGTTCTCTGGAAGTGTAGGAGTGGAGAGACACTCTCAACTCATCATTCTCCTCCTCTTACCGGAGAAACTCAAAGCTTACAGCTGACAGAAGGTCCACAAGTCACTTGTGGCCTCTGAGCTGCAGTAAACAAGCGATTCCTTGAGCTTGTCTTGAAGGTCTAGCTTAGAAAGAGAGATAAACCATGTCTATCTGTGTTCAGCGGAAAGGCTTCTCTAGAGCAAAGCAGCTGCTTTGTCCATATTGAGCCGAGTCCTGATTTTTCTGGGGGTTTTTGATCTCGAAGATGTCGGGGGGCAATGGGCAGGAGGATGTCGGGGGGCAATGGGCAGGAGGACGTCGGGGGGCAATGGGCAGGAGGACGTCGGGAAATTCTTGCCTTGCTGTTAATCTTCAAAAACGATGCTTGTATTAAAATGTTCTCTCAAAAGCTGTTTAGACTGAACTCAAACTGGATCTTTTCAGAGATGGATCGTGCCATGGGTGGGGGATTCGAAAGAGAATTTGGAAGAAATGAAATGGGAATGTCTCGTAGTTTTGGAGAGACTTTGGAGAGAGGAATAGGTAAGTACGCTAAGCTGAGCACTTCCACTACTGTTTTTCGTGCCTCAACTCTCCATAAAAAAATCACAGGTTTTGTTATAACAAACCAAACTGTATTCGATATCTGTTTGTTGTAATAATTTGGTTTTTGCTCAGACTCCTGTGGGGCTGTGCAACGAAATTAAACGTGACAGGAACCTCCTCCTGCCCCATGTCTCCAAACTTTTAAACCCCAGGGGGAAAAGGACAATTAGCAATACAACAAATAACTGGGTGTGAAATATTCTTTAAGCTGAGCAAGGAGAGGGCAGCGCTGCTCTGGCTGTAGAGCTCAGGGACTGCAAATTGTACTGCGTGGAAAGATCCAGAACTCAACCCTTTTAATGTCTTCTGGGAACGTCTGTTCTGTGCGAGCTCAGCTCGATTCAGGCCGTTCCCCAGATGCCTCTGTTACTGCGGTGCTCTAATTTGATAGAGCTGAAATTAATTTTTCAAGAAAGTGCTGGGATTTTTTAAATTATATCTATCTATCTATCTCATAATGCAGTAAAAAATAGTTTTGAAGGAGATCATCTTGAAATAGATAAGCAATATTATGCATCAGAATGCTTCAGAGATAAGATTAGGGGAACACTAGGAAAAAAAATCAGTATTTTTAGCCTGTCAGCTTTGTTGGCACTTGTCCATTTTTGAAGTGCTGCTGGTAAGATATTAAATTATTTTTCAGTGAAAACAAAAAATCCTGCCCTGTCTTACTGCCTCTGTAACGTCTTCCCAGCAAGTTGCCTGGTAACTCTGGAAATATTGGGCAATTTCAGTAATAAAATACTCAAACCTGTGG
Organism: Todus mexicanus; assembly: GCA_013389965.1. NCBI lineage: Eukaryota > Metazoa > Chordata > Aves > Coraciiformes > Todidae > Todus > Todus mexicanus. The sequence goes on along the minus strand of WEIS01037123.1, from coordinate 16,032 downwards.
AATTTCTGCAGCAAAGTGGAACCCCAGTATCTCAAAGCGGGCAAATCTTCCCCCTACCTTCCTCCTCCAATTTATAGTGAATTTTATTTGCTTAACGACTGAACCACAACATTTAATTAAGCAGGAGCTGGCACTGCCTGCCCAGATCAGCCCTTTTCTGGGAGACTTAAAACATGCACAGTGCTGCTGGCTTTCAGTTGAAGATACACTAAAGATTTCTTGCTGTTTTCTTAGTTTAAAAAAAACCCCCAAAAGCCAACTTGCTGGTCCAAACACAAATGTCACAGAGCCCAAAACTCATTCGGTGTTATTTAAGGTACTATTCAAGCTCAAAATCCTGAAGCAGGCTGCGAGTGTTGTTCGTAAATGTGGTTCCTTCAGTTTTCTTGAGCGGAGGCTCATCTTAATATCTCGGACCTTGTTTCTCTTCATGGAATATCTGTAGAGAATTGAAGCGTGCACTTTCTTCAAGGCCCTTTCCCCCTCAAATAGGGCTCAGGCTCTGCGTGGTTTGGGGTTTTTTTTGTTTGCAGTGCTAAAGTCGATTGGGTAGATGAGCTAAAAATCCTTCGGACCACAACAAAATGGCCTAAAGTTGGGAGGGATCCTCCTCCTGGAGGGTTGGAACTGGACGATCTTTAAGGTCTCTTCCAACTCAAACCATTCCATGATGCTGTGACTCTGTAGCAGGGTCAGGACAGCTCAGTCGGGGGATTATATGTAGCAGATACAAAAGGTTTCTTCTGCTTTTATGGAACCATTTATGTTTCTTTCCCCATTAAAAGGCCAAACGCGCTCTCTCGACTTTACAGTGCTCATTCTGCTGTGGTTCTTCTGTGGAATGTGCTTTCTTCTCGGAGTTCTGGTGACAAGAGGCCTCTTACATTCGGGGCAAGCTTTTCTTGTAAAAAGTCTCTCCCTGGCTTAGCAGCAGCAATCGCTGAGTTGCGTGGCAAGGAGGCCACGATTTCACTCCTCTTCTGAGCAATCCGAGCAGTCGATTCAGTTACTAAATGCCTGATTTTTGTTGCGTAATCCCCAGCGTGCTGCCCAGGCCAGCTAAGATCAGCTCTAAAATAACTCCTTGGGCCACCTGATCTTCTCCTAGGCTTGCGTACGCCTTCGAAACTTCTCCGCGTTGGGTTTTATAGGAAGGTTTTCTTTGTGCATACCAGATTTTAAGCTCCTCGCCGCAGGGCTAATCTTTCCTCCGTCCCAGCTGTGGGGGATGAGGTCTTTGTGGACTGATGAGGTGACTGCTCCCCTAAATCCCGTCTTGCAGTCATGATGCTCTGTGGCATAGGCAACAGGACTCGTAAATTTTAGCTGGAATCAAACTCGGCTCGTGTTCCGCAGCAAGCGAGTGGCCACTTCTCTGCTAAACCATGAAGCTTTTCAGTAGTGCCAGCATTTGTTAGGGTTGGGTGGCTTTATTTTTGTCCCTGTGTGATTACTGATCATCTGTGTGTTGTGTTCCAGGTGGTGGAAATGCCAGCATTCCTGGGATTGAGAGGATGGCACCTGGCATTGATCGTATGGGCTCGGGAATAGAAAGAATCCCTTCCGGGATGGGGCACGGGATGGAGAGAGTAGGGTCAGAAATAGATAGGATGGGGCTCGTTTTGGATCGCATGAGCTCCAACGTGGAGCGAATGGGGTCAGGAATTGACAGGATGGCCCCTCTGGGCATCGATCACATCGCTCCCAACATCGAGAGGATGGGCCCAGCTATCGAGAGGATGGGTTCTGGCATAGAGAGGATGGGCTCTGGCATAGGCTTCGGGATCGAGAGGATGGGGGCTGCCATCGACCGCGTCGGCACCACCATGGACAGAATGGGATCAGGAGTAGAGCGCATGGGCTCTGGCATGGATAGAATGGGGATAGGCATGGAACGGATGGTCCCTGCCGGAATGGGAACCGGAATGGGGCAGGTGATAGAGAGGATGCCGGCTGGCTTGGATCGTATAGGTGCCACTCCCATGGAAAGAATAGGAATAGATCGGATGGGCGCTGCTGGCATGGAGAGGATGGGCTTGGAGCGCATTGGAGCCACTAATATGGAAAGAATGGGCCCTGCTATGGGGCAGGGCATGGGAGCAGGAATAGATCGAATGGGACTGGCGATGGGAAGCAATTTTGAACGAACGATGGACATGGAACGTGGCAACTTTGCAGGCAATTTTGCAGGCTCCCTTGGAGGAACTGGAGGACCTGCAGCTGGGGTGGCCAGAAAAGCCTGTCAGATATTTGTGAGAAATGTGAGTAGCCTTCTTCCCTACCTCTGCTTCCCAGCTCGGGAATTTAATTGGTACCGACGCGTAGATTTTTGCCTGTGCTTGGTTGAGTCCCAATGTCTTGTTGGGGGTGCTGCCGGAGGCAGAGTTAGGTCCGATTTTGCGCGTTGAAGCCGTTTCCTTCCCAGGAGGGGAGTTGCTTTTGTAAATGAAGGTGCCGAACGGTGGCCTGGCCCAGGATGGAAACTTGTTTTGAAGAGCTGGCAGCGCACGCGGGTTGTCCCAACAGCTCCTCAGTAACGTTCTGCTCTCCTCTTTTCGCAGCTGCCTTTTGATTTTACATGGAAAATGCTGAAAGATAAATTTAATGAGTGCGGTAAGTTAATTTATCCCCGCTAATTACTCTGAGAATTGAATGGGAATGAAACTCTGGGCTCTCTGTGTCCTTGACACTAGGATCTTCACTAAATTTTTCACTCAGACTCACAAGCTCTTAAGAGCGGCAGGCGTTGCGGGGGTGTTGGGGTGTTCACCATCCCTGGCTGTGCCAGCAGCAGTTCTGTGGGGTGGGAAGGAAAGAAATGCGTGGCCAGCTGATAAACCCCCTCAGCACATGCTGTTTCTGAGCCTTGATGACCTTCTCGTGTCGATAGCCTCTCGGGAGGTGCAGAAAGAGATAAGGGAAGCCCTGAGAACTCCTAAAAAGCACCTCCAGGCTTATTTTATCAACAAATGTAGTTGTCTGGGAAAAGTGGCCTGAGAGAAAGAATAGAAGAAGTTTTGAGTTCAGCTCCTGACTGAGGTGGGGCTGCTCAGCTCTGGAGAATGTTTGTTGGTAGACTCACAGCCTGGTTTGGGTGGGAAGGACCTTTCAAGGTCATCTCATCCAACCCCCTGCAGGGAGCAGGGCCATCTGCAACTAGAGCAGGTTGCTCAGAGCCCCCAACAACCTCCCCTGCAATGGGGACAGGGATGGGGCAGCCACCACCTCTCGGGGCAACCTAGGCCAGGCTCTTGCCATCCTGAGAGTGAAAAACTTCCTAATTTCTAGTCTAAATCTCCCTCTTCCAGTTCCACCCCATCCCTCTTGTCCTGTCCCCACAGGCCCTGCTCCAAAGTCTGTCCCCATCTTTCTGCCAGGCCCCTTGAAGCCCTGCAAGGCCCCCGGAAGGTGTGCGCGGAGCCTTCTCTCCTCCAGGCTGAACTCCCCCCAGCTCTCCCAACCTGGCTGCGGTCGGGTGGCCCGTTCNTGGGAGTGGAGTTTTTCTCTGGCAGCGACACTGATTTGAGAACAATAAAGAAAATCTCCTCTCCCGTCAGTCGTGTCAGTGCCGTGCTGGAGGCCTGAGCTGAAACCCCATTTCAAACCCTAATTATTAGCCTTTTTCTTTGGCTAAGCTGGAGGATTTCAGTGGGGATCACCCCCAGAGGTGTCCTGCTTCCACTCAGGGGCCACCAGCTGCTGCAGGAAGGCAGAAGGTTGGATATTTCGCCTCCTCCTGCACCAAATAACAGTTTGAATAACACAAATTGGAATTGATGATTTGCGAGTGGAATTTCCTCATGGCACGAGAGCTGAAGCTTTATGCCCAGGACAGGATTTCTCCTCCTTACCCCCCTGTTTGAGAGCTGCGTGGCCTCCAAAACTAAATTCTTCTTAAAGAAAGGGCGAGAAGACAGTTCTTGGTGGGGCAGGACTTGGCTGGCTGGGAGGGGAGATCTCACCAAGATGTCTTGATAAACCATCCAACTGATGCTGAGCTAGAGAGGGAGGGTCACAGCTCTAGCAGCTCACGGGTGGGGGAGTTTTTCCATCCAAAAGGTGGAAAAAGAGCTTGAATGAGGCCTTCGAACCATTTCTAGGGGGAGGAAAAAGAGTCACAGCTCGATTCTGTTTAGTTTGAGGAAGAGGAGGCTGAGGGGAGACCTCATCGCTCTCTGCAGCTCCCTGAAGGGACACTGCAGAGAGGGTGGGGCTGGGCTCTTCTCCCAGGGAAGTAGCAACAGAACCAGAGGGAATGGTCCCAAACTGCAACAGGGGAGGGTTAGACTGGAGAGTAGGGAGAAATTGTTCCCATCCAGAGCAGTCAGCTCCTGGAATAGGCTGCCCAGGGAGGGGGGTGAATCCCCATCCCTGGCCGTGTTTAAAGGGCGTGGGGGAGATGGTTTAGGGGGCAACTTTGCAGAGTAGGGTTGAGGGTTGGACTCAATGATCCCAAGGGTTGTTTCCAACCTCAAAGATTCTGTGATTCTATCTTTGTCTCTTAAGCCTTTTTCCCCTCCAGCCTCCTCCCCCTAAGCTTTCCAACATCTTCCCAAGAATGCTTCAAACACCAAATTTGCTTTCTCAATCAAGAAAACCTCATGTAAGAGGTTCCTGCCCACCCCACCAGCCCCTTCTCTCACCTCTTACCCTTCACTCCTGCTCACGGAAGTGCTCCTCAGATAAAACCGAATTAAATTTGCTTGTAGTTCACCCAATTTTTAACATTCCAGTTCTTTAAGGAACTTTCCTTTGCCTTGACGTGCTGCTGATGAAGGGGTGAAGTGTGGAAGCATCAGAACCTCACCTCAGCCTTGTTACAGCAGAAAACACTGATGACCGGCTTGTGAGGGGGGATGTTCCACCAGAAGAACCGGAGAAACCCTGGGAGCAGCACCGGGGGTGTCGCTGCTGCACCGGGAGAACCGGGAAAGGGCCAGGGGGAGCAGGAGCTTTACCGGGGCTTTTGTGCTTTGGAGGGAAAACCCGTAAACAACCCGAAAAATAACAGTTAAAACCTTGTTGGGGGCGTTCCATGGAGTGGGATGGGTCAGTAAAACCGGGGCTGGGCTGGTAAAACCGGGACTAGGCCGGTAAAACCGGGGCTAGGCCTGTAAAACGGAGACTAGTCCAGTAAAAGCGAGACTAGGCCGGTAAAACGGAGACTAATCCGGTAAAACCGGGACGTACCCCAAGCCCGGGGCTGCCGTAGCCGCCGTCCCGGCTGCGCTCGGTGGGTTTTCTCCCTGAACCCGCTCCCGGTCCCCCCGCTCCCTGTCCCGGTCCCTCCGCTCCCCGGTGCCGGGGCCACGTGGCGGCGGCGGGCGCACGGAGATGACGTCACCAGGCGGCGCCGCGCGAAGGTCACGGGCCGTGCGGGGAAGATGGCGGCGGCGGCGGCGGCGGGGGCCGGGGAGTGCCGGGTGAGCGGGGCTGGGACTGGGGCTGGAACCGGCGCTGACACCGGCACCGGCCCCGGGGCTGCGGCGGG